>PVJX010041757.1:0-14498 GCA_004027295.1 Dolichotis patagonum
AAAAAATAAAAAAAAAAACAAATTGAAGCATGCATCAGAGTCACTCAGAAGACAGCAGTGTGGGGAAGAAGAGTAGCATCTTTTTTCTGACCTGCCCAGATGATGAGAGGGCTGGGTGTAATTCAGTGGTAGAGCCCTTGCCTAATATGTATGTGGGCAAGGGTTCTGTTCCCAACACCACAGAACAAAACAAAACAAAAAGCAGAGTTTCTGGGTCTGTAGGTCAGAGATGGATCTGAGAAACTTCGTCTCTCAAAAACTCCCCGGGGCTGCTGATACAGGGACCACTGAACTCACTTTGGGAACTACAGCTCTGTCCTGTGAGAATTACACCACAGCTCTATAATTCTGCACATGATGCTGAAACAGCTCCTTTTGAGGCATTACCAAGATTCCAGGCCCTAATTTAGTCTTCATAAAGTCCCTATGAGGTAAGCACTATATATAGGTTCTTATTTCTGATAAAAATAGCCATTAGATGGTGAGTTCAAGGGCAGACAGATACTACCTCCCTCTACAGTGGTTCCCAGCCTTCTTCTTACACAGTCCAACTGTCTCAGTCCACTTGTGCTGCTATAACAAAATAATTGAAATTGAATAACTCAGAGTGGACACAAATGTATTTATCATCTCTGGAGGCTAAGAAACCCAAGATCAGGACACCAGCAGATTCAGTATCAGCTGAGGACCCATCTCTTCCAAGATGGTGCCTTGTGGCTGCATCTTCCAGAAGTGACCAATGCTGTGCTCTCACGTGGCCAGAAGGCATAAACTTGCCCTCTCAAGCCCTTTTGTAGGGCACTAATGATGGGTCTCTTGAGAAGGACTCACTGACGATGGATCTCTAAAGGCTTCACATCTAGAGACTTTTGTATTGCGGAATCAGGGACAACACGAATTTTGGAGGCCAGGTCATCATTTGGAGCATAACACCATCACACACACGGTCCTCTGAGGCATCCTTTCTATTGGATTGCATTACAAGCCAAAGAAACTATGTGTAAGTCTGTCCTCATTCACTCAGTGTTGAGCTTATATTTGCTGCATTGCAAGCCAGGTAAGGGGGTGGGGAGTGGTAGGGAGGAGTAATGACTATGTTAAGAGACAGCAGTGTGGGGAAGAAGAGTAGCATCTTTTTCCTTACCCTCCCCATCATGGACTTATGGCTGACATCCCATAACAAAAGCCAGAGTAACAAGAAGAAACCATGCAAATGTGTTTAAGGAAAGTTTTATGCAAGACAGAAACCTTCAGATATGAAGAGCCGAAGACCCAGGGATTTTAATTTACTTATACTGAGATTCAATAAAGAACAGAGAGGCATGCAGAATTGTCACCAAACAAAAAGAATGAACACATGGTAATAAACTGGGAGGAATTCAGTAAGGCCTATTTGTTCAGATTTTTCTTGGTATCTCTGTCTCCTTTGCTTTTCTCTGGGAATGAGACATACCTGTCGTATGAAGGTCTTATGACCTAGTATAAGGAGAAGTGGGTTAGAGAATCCTTTTATGTCCAGCTATCACTCAGAAATGAAGGAGAGGGTCACAGTGACAGCCACAGTGCTGTATGTAGGGGTAGCATGCCCTATATTTCATCAGGAGTCAGGAAAACCCTCTGTGAGGAGGGCCAAGGCCAGATGAAATGAAGAAGTAAGGAAATAAGTAAGAGAGAATACCAACTGCAAAGGCCCTGAGGTAGAAACAAGTATCCTTGCATGCTTTAGGACTAGTAAGATCACTTTATAAGCTGAAGCCAGGTACGGTGGCATGCGCCTGTAATACCAGCACTTATGTATAAAAAAAAGTAATGAGCAGACAATAAAGTACTGGGAAATTAAGAGAAATGAGAGTTATCTCTAAAGGCCATGCCAAGGATTCTGCATTTTATTCTAAGTATGATGAGAAATCGCAGGAGGACTTCAAGCAGGGGAATGACAGCCTCTAGTTATATTTGGACCAGGATCCCTCTGGTTGCAGGGTGCAAAAACAGACTTCAGGGAGACCAAAGCAGAAGGAAGTGGAGCTGGTGTTCAAATGACAAAATGCTAGAGATGCCTGAGCCATGAGCTGCTTGCAACCTGTCTCAGTCTTAGGAGGAAGGAGGGGGAACCCAGGAAGGGCAAGAAACAAATACCAGGTAGAACATTTAAAATGATCTGCTAAATCAAGGCATGGCCAGCTCTTCCTCCCTGCCGGGGATCCAGAGAGATGTGGGGGGAGAAGCACAGCCACTCTCAGATTGCCCAGCCACCCTGGATTCCTGCCCTGGAGCTTGGCACAGGACTCCCTGCCCCGCAGAGGGTGGGAGGAAGGGAGTGTTGGCAACTAAATGAGGCACAGGTCTGCAGAAAGGAGATCCCAGCTCCCGGACTCTCTCCATAGCGCCTAAGACTTAGTCTCCCTTCAGGTGACATGGAAATATGTGACGGCTGCACAGATGCACACATTTGTCAGAAGTCATCCAGCTATGCACTTCCTAGGGATGAATGTAGCAGTAGATAACCCTACATCCATAAAGTTGTTTCACAGGGGAAAAACATTAGCCTAGAAGGGACTCATCTTTCAAGCCTGAGTCTTTCAGCGTTTGATTGTTACTAAACAGCCTAGAGATTTTAAAAACATATAGCAGCATCCCCTAACAGAATAGCAAGTAACTATGGAAATTCATAGTTTTGAAGACTACCTGAAAACAGGAAAATAAGATAGGTGCAGAATAAATGTAAAGATTTCTTAAAGGATAGAAAACTACACTTATAATGTCAATTTTGGTGGGGGTGCCTTGTGTGCATGTGTGTGTAGATCCTGACATTACTTCTGGATGTTAGGACTATTTTATTTCTGTTTCTTTATTCCCCACATTTTGATCTTCCAAATCTTCTACAATGAATGTTAAAAATGAAGATTTCCCCATTAAATGTGTGAGTGTAAAGTGAAACATAGAAAATAAGTTAAAGTGGGGAATAACTACAAAATGTCACACGACTTGTTTGTATGTGAGTTCAACAGGGGCAGAGACCACGCAAAACAAGAAGCAGAAAGAAATAAACTAAAATGGGGACGATGGCAACATATGTGATTTTAACGTTTTTCTCTTTGCTTATCTACGCTTTCTCATTTTTTACTATGCACATGCATTATTTGCCTAATGAAAAGGAGGCATTAAAATCTCATAAGTCTTTGGCACTATGATAGCACAGATTACTTTTGGCTTTTTCATGGACTATTTCATTCTTGTTTTTCCACTGCGAAAATTTAATTTAGTTCAAAAGTTCCACAACTATTTATGGAACGGGTATTCTGTGCCAAGCACTGTCCTAGGCACGGCAGGAAATGGAAAGATTAATGAAGTATGATCGGTCTCTTTCTTCCAGTAACTTTTCTGCTCAGTTGGGGAAACAGATAGTGATGCAAAGGATTAGATTGCCAGATGGTGTGGATTATAGATGCAGAGATGGAAGTATGAGGTGCCAGGGGAGTTCAGTTAATTAGTCAGCAAAAAAAAAAAAAAAAGCATGTTTAAAAGGAAACTCTATTGTTATAGCAAACATTTCTGACAGCAGTAATCCTTCAGTCTTCCCAGCATGCCAAGTACGGACCTCCAATGGCCTGAGCTAGGTCAGTTGGGATTTTTCTGTAAGGAGCTAATAGTCACTGGGCATTGACTGGGTGCCACTCACTGCCGGGCACTGTGCTTTACAGTCACTGAATCCTCACACGGCTTCCAGGGAGGGATTGGAACACAGAACAGTGGTTTGAAGACCAGGCTCCACAGCACAGCCACCCAGTGTTCCCTGGTTACATGACCTCCACCAAGTTTCCCAACCTCATTGTGCCTCAGTTTCTTTATTCATAAAATGGGAATAATAATAGCACACACACACCATAGGATCAGTGGCCAGGACTAAACACACTGTCACAGTAGGGACAGGACTTGACAACCAGGAAGCAATTTAGCAGTATTTATATCCTGCTAAATGAATATTTATGTCACTTTGTATTTCTTTTTCTGTGGATACTTCAGTGTTTTTCCTAAAGAGTCAATGTATAATGGTGATGCAGCAAATTGTTTTGAGCACCTACATTGTACCCAACCCTGTTCTGCTAGATGGGAGAACAAAGATGAGTAGCTGTGAGCCCACATCTAGTATTTGCACACAGGTTAGTGCAAAGAGAAGCACAGCCAGAGACAGAGGCACAGAGCTAGTGATCAACACTCTCTGGGAGCTGCAGCTGTGACAGGTGGTGGAATCGCCTATAATAGCGGATGACCACATGCCAAGCACTACAATGAGCACCATGCATCATCATTCCCACTAATCCTATGGAGAGCATGCAATAGTCACCCTCACTTTACACATAAGGAAGCTGGGTCCTAAGTGCAGATCTCAGGTAGCCCCCCTAGGCTGCACTATCTTGCCTCCTATATGATATTCCACATGGCACCTAATTCATTGCTTGCAGTAACTCTTGGAGGTAGTATTAGGCCTTTACTTTTTTCAGTACTGGATATTGAACTCAGGGCTTTGTGCATGCTAGACAAGCCCTGCACTGCTGAGTTAGAAGCCCAGATTTATACTCATTTTTATATGTGAAGAAAATGGCACATAAAAATCACATGGGGGCCAGGGTTATAGCACCTGCCTAGCAAGAGCAAGGTCTTGAGTTCAGTTCCTGGTACCAGAAAAAAGAAATTACACGATTTTCCCAAGGTCAGAGAGCTGTTAAGTGACAGGCCCACCTGCTGGCACAGCTGTGACCTTTTCTTGGACGCTACACAGCTTCCTGTGTCCTCCTATGAAGACAAAGCTAACTGTTTACCCAGGTTGCCAGGAGGCCCTCTGGATTGATATACAGGTAACATAAATTCTAGTTCTGACTAAGACACTTATTAGCACAGTGGGCTTGGACAAATTGCTTTTCTTCTTGGGACCCACGAGCAGGTACCTATCAAAGATAATTTAGGGCTCGCACTTCCCCCATGTTGACAATGAGGTATCATAGACAATTAACCTGGGGTAGAGGCCTGGGCAATGCCCAAATTGTGAAGAAGGAGTGGCTTCAAAGATACCAGCCCTACCACTGTGCCAGCCATCTATGGTGGGAAGGCACAGGAGGGCAAGGATGCGGCTTCTTCAGGGCCGACTTAGACTTCTTCATCGGCAAGGCAAACCAACGTGCAATGCCAGGTATCAGGATCATACACAGTCCCTGGCTCACTGGAGAGAAGATGGAAACCAGAGAATAAGAAAGCAAAGAGCGAGGCTGTGTGCGCCCCTGGGAGAGAAGGTAAGGAAGCAGCACTGAGAGAAAGCAGGAAGACTGTAAATAAGAATGAATTGTATAAGCAAGGAGAGGAAATAAAGGCATCTAAATCTGAGAGGTCTCTGGGAGACAAGAAAAGTTATTTGGATATTTTGAGGCCATCAGTAGCTCATAGTGGAGGGTTTGCAAAATAAGCTGGAAAGTGAGAGGTTATTCATGGAGGAGTAAATCACACAAGAATTAGAAAAATGATGTTGCCTTTTAACAGTAGGAATTCTTAAAAAAAAAAAAGTTTAAGCAGGAATCTGGACACAGAGGTACATGCCTATCATCCCAGCTACTAGGGAGACTGAAAAGGGAAGATCATGAGTTCGAGGCCAGCCTAAGGAGCTTAGAGAGATCCTGTGTCAAAAGAAAAAAATATTTTTAAGCAAGAGAATAATGTGATCACCACACTTTATGATGTTATGGAGCTAAGTATGAAAAGAAGTTGAAGTGGAGGAAAAGATAACAGAAAAGAAAAATAAAAGGAAAAGCAAAGACCAATGAATTTGGAAAAATAAGACCCCATGGGAGACCTTGCAATGGCACTCCTAAGGCAAGCTTGGTGGAAACCAGGTCACAGAGGAAGGGGAAATGGTAGGCAAGGTCAAGTGAAAACACAAAACATTCTGGGGAGAAGTATGGGGTGGAAAGGAAGGGCGACAAACTTTTTTTCCAATTAGGTTAAAGCAGAAAGAATAAAGTCAGAGACAGGGAAAAAAAACAAGCTCCTCCTCCTTAAAAAGGAAGAGGAGCTAGGCGTGGTAGTTCACACCTGTAAACCCAGCACCAGGAGATCTGAGGCAGGAAGATTACAAATTCAAACCCAACCTGTGCAAGTTAGTGATTTAGCAAGCCCCTTTGTCTAAATTAAAATTTAAAATTTAGAAAGACGTATAGCTCAGAGTAAATGCCCTGGTTCAGTCCCCAGGACAGAGCAAGGGAAGGGAGGGGGGGGAGAGGAAAAAAAAGGAGATAGAGAAGACAAAGGGGAAGAGGAGGAGGAGAAAAATAGGAAGAGAAGGAGGCAGAGGAAGGAAGAGGAGTGAAAGGAGAAGTGAGGAGAAGGAAGAGGAGGGGAGGTTGAACGAGGCCCTTCTACACAGAAAGGACTCTCAAGGAAAAGCAGAAAGGGGGTGCCTGGCCTTTTTCTTCTGATGCTAAATATGGCTATATTTAGAAGTTTGAAGCATTGGATACAGAGAGAGTGGGTGGAGCCCTGCAGTTCCCCACACAAATACAGCTAGCTGGCTGTGTGCTTTCCACAAAGCAGGGTAGAGGTTATGAACTGGGAGGGAGCTGGATGGAGCACAGTCAGTGTTTGGGTTTGGGGACCCTACAATGCAGACTCTGAGAAAAAGAGCTGAAACAGGTCATGGGTTTGGCAATACTAAGGAAGTGAGGAAGACAGGGAAGAGAAGGGGGTCTGTGAAGACTGCACTCTCAGACCAGTAACCACTGTGGGTACCTGAGGCTTCATCCAGCAGAGAACTCTGGGAAGCACACACCACTCTAAAGTATGCTTCCAAGAAGGTGAGGGCTCCAGAGCACTTACCCACCAGCTCCCTCCAGTCAGGGTTCAGGGCTGGGGCTCAGCATCCTGCAGACCACATCAGTGGGCAGTGTCATACCCACCAGCAGATAAACCCAGGTGCCAGCATCTGGAAGTAGGCCTGAGGAGAGGTTAAGCTCAGAAGATACAGGTCAGGCTCTGAGAGAAACTGCTCATGAAGAGAACTTGGGTTTAAAAATCTTTGCTATACATAAGATGAGGTGTATAACAATGGTTCTTTAGAAATGCATAAAACGAGTCCTTGGCGATGGTGGTCAAAAGAAGCAAGCCTCTGATCCTGATCAGATTCCGGAAACACTTTACCATCCAGGATGAGACCAGGGAATATAAACGGTCAGGATGAGCTATGGGTAAGCATGGACTGGGCACAATTAGAAGTCAAGGGATGAAGACATCTTGAGTGAAAGGGACCCAGAAATGGGCTGGTTGCTGAGGCATCTGGACAAGATGGCTCAGGTATCAAAGTAAACACCACGATGGACTTATAAGGCTAGAATCAGAAGACAACTGGTTTCACTACACAAGCCACAAAAAGAAGAATTACATATAGTAGATTTTATTAAAATTCAAAACTCTTGGCATCAAAGGCCACTATAAAGAGAATGAAAAGTCATGGATTGAATACGGTTTGCCTCCTCTGAAACACATGTGGACATCAGCCTCCCCAGTGTAAGTTTTGGGGGAATTTCGGAGGTGACTGCATCATCAGGACTGCTGTCTCCCGGAGGACTGGACCAGGTACTGGGAAAGTGGCCTGACACACAGACAGGCTGCTGCTCGCGCTTTGTGTCCACAGCACATGCCTGCTTGCCTTCCTGCTTTTGATGCAACACAAGGCCCTCGCCAGGTGTGAGGCCCTGGCGTCCACTACTGGAAGCCAACAGAAATGTCTTTCTTTTATAAATTCCCTAGTCTCAGGTATTTGTTCAGCAACAGAAAATAGACTTACACAAAATGGGGCAAAACATTTGCAGATCACATATCTGGTAAAGACTAATACCTGCGTTTGATAACAACATCAACAAAAAACAAAAACATCTATAATTCAAGGACGACAACAACAAACCCAAACAACTCCAATCAAAACAGACAAATGTTAAATTTGATGGGACAGATATTCTGTCACAATAAACAACATAGAGAAAAGGTGTTTAACAAATGGCAGGGGACCAGAGGAGTCCTAGTGACTGTCCTCTTCTCTCAGGAAGGCAGTCCGAGGATGAGGTCCCCTGGAGATGGTCTGCACATGCCTGGGAAAGGTGCCGCATGCAGGAGAGTCTTTGCTTATGAAAAAGGGAAAAAGTCAATTTTGCAATGTGCAGTGAAAAGGATTAGAAGGGGAAGAACCACCCAGAGGAGAGCAGAGGAGATGGGGCTGAACTGGTAGAAGCTTAGTGGGGAGGAGCTGGAAAGGGACAGTGTTTACAGGTTATTTTGAGAATTTTTTACAGTGAATTGTGGAAAGGGGCATCGAATATTTCTTTCTTTCTCTCTTTCTTTCTTTCTTTCTTTCTTTCTTTCTTTCTTTCTTTCTTTCTTTCTCTAATACTGAGGATTAAACCCAGAGCTTGCACACTGAACTACACTCTCGACCTTTTTAATTAATTAATTAACTTGCTTATATATGTTTTTTGAGACAATATTTCCACTAAATTACTAAATTGCTCAGGCTAGGTTCTAACTTGTGACCCCCCTCCTGCAGCCTCCTAAGGTGCTAGAACTGCAGTCATTTGCCACCATGCCCAGCCAATCAAGTCTTGATCCTGGCTTGAGTATTATCTCCATTGTGTTCCACAGTGTGTGGCCATGGGAAGCCCCAGGGACCTCACCAACACCCCAAAGTCAAATGCTTCATTCCTCCACCTCCCCCTCTTTGAAGTGCCTCCTACAGCTCTGGACAGGTCTACCTGCAGGCTATGGTCAGCCTCCGTGGGGCAGGACAGTGGCTGGGTCCTGCTTTTCATGCTCCCAGCTCTGGACCCTGAAGACATCTTAAGGAGGATTCACACTCTGCTGCCTCCCTCCTGCCATCAGGGGGTCCCCACAGCCACGATAGACCCTGATATAAGTGCTTTCACACCCTTTGAGCTGTGGAATTTTGAGTCATAATGTGGAGAAAATGAGGCCATTGTCTTTATGGAATTTGCAGTTTAAGGAGCAGGCATCATATTCCTTATCTTTCATAAATAATACAAAAATGGTCTGTTCAAAGGTGGGGTTAATGTACACCATAAGCAGTAACAGGGTGGGTCTCAAGGAAAGTAACAGGACAAGGCCAGCAGTGGTCTAGGCAAAAGTCACATGAATCTCTAGAAACAGGGAGGTTTATTTTGGTGAGAATTCAAATAAAATCTGATGAGCATGGAAGTGCAAGGAAGTGAGAACTCCTTCCCTTCTGTTGGTGGGACATAAACCCCCCACTTACAAAACATGCTCTTCCAAGAGACAAAATGTTACATTTGTTTCCCTGGTTATTTATGGGATTCTGGGCTCAGCAGGGCCTAAGTAACCAAATGATTCGATAAAAGAAGAAGCGAATAAATGACTAGATAATGCCCCATCCTAGCCCATTTCACCAACAACAGTAAGGAAATGAAGGACAAAGTGGACTGAGTTATTATGGTACTGTGACTTTGTTTAATGTTATGAAAACACTTTGGCAAAGATAAAGGGAGTCCTTGAAATGGTAATAAACAAATGAATGAGCAGAGAAATAATGTGTTGTGCTTGAAGTAATTTACAGCTTCCAAAGCTGTTATATATGCATTTTTTCCCATAGGAGCCAGTAACTGCCCTGCGGCACCAGCATGACAAACAACTTTCTCCGTTTGGTGAAGAATGAAATTGCAATTTAAATAACTGAAATAGCTACAATCACATTGCTTGGATTGTCAGAACACAGATTTAAATCTAGGTCTGATTCCCAACCCTATTCCTGAAATGCGTCTCACTCTGGTGGGTGGGGAGGGCTATGCTCTAATAATTCCACCCGTGTGTTCACTTTGGTCTGCTCCTTGGGGACTCCTCCATTTCAATATAGGGGTCTATGAGCAACGTTTGGTCTTGTTTTGTGTGGGTTTAAAATTTTGTACAAATTATGCAATTACATGATGAAATGTGTAGCACAAGTATTCACATGTTTTCTCCTACAAACACACCGGTCTATCACATTTCCTACAGTCACCAGAACTTCCCTGGTTCATCTTTGCCCTTCTTGAGGTTGCCCTCCTCCCCACCACATGTGTCATGTGTGACATCCATTCCTCCAACATCAGCCTTCCTTTCCTGGGTGGAAGCGTGTTTGCTGGGCTCTTTCCTGTGTTACTTGCTTAGTGCCTTGGTTCTCCTCCTCCCTCTTTGGGCCCTGGAGCTGCTTTCTTTGGAGTGAGTCTACCCACTCTTTCTTTCCAGAGCTTTGGCCAGCTGGCCCCAGAAACCTCTCAGTGGCCC
Source organism: Dolichotis patagonum (assembly GCA_004027295.1). Classification (NCBI taxonomy): domain Eukaryota; kingdom Metazoa; phylum Chordata; class Mammalia; order Rodentia; family Caviidae; genus Dolichotis; species Dolichotis patagonum. The sequence continues at coordinate 10,330 of PVJX010041757.1, forward strand.
ATCAGAGACCAGGCTGGCAGCTGTCACCTCCACTGTGGGATTTAGGTAAGTTCTCCAGGGGGCCATCAGCACAAACACTTCATGAGTCAGCTCTGCTTCATGGAATGCTCCCATTTCCTGTGGCTCCTCAGTGCTTCTCCATTTCTATCTGCTAACCCATCAGTTTCTGCTCCCTGAATTACTGTGCTGTGCTTTGCTTTGCTTTCTTTCATTTTCTTTCTCTCTCTCTCTCTCTCTCTCTCTCTCTCTCTCTCTCTCATATTCTAAGCTCACTTTCTGGTTTTCCAGGAAGTTTTAATGGCCTTCAGATACTCTTCCATTTTCTTCACTCTGCCCTTGCCACAGAGCTCTCTAAGATTTCCTTTTTGGTCTCGCTTGATGCTTTAACATTTCAGCTAGCCTCTGACTGCTTAGCCTTTCAAGCTGTTTGCCCTTACTGCCCAGCTTTGTGCAGGAGGAACCTTCAGAGAACTTCTGATACAAGGATTCCTCACCTGAGTCCCTGAGGTCCAGAAATGAATTTTTCAGGAAGTTGTGATGTCACATGTGTAATGTCTGGCATCTGGGCACTTTTCCAGGAGTCAGTCCATAGATTTTCATTCCAACTCTGTTCTCAGACTCTATACCAGCCCAGCCTCTTCATTCTGTAGATGGGTAAGCAGAGGCCCATAGCAAGTTGATAAATTTGAGAGGGAAGCTGAGTTTTGGGGCTTCTTTTGTTTATGCTGGGCTATGTCTATGTAAATGCTTCTGCCTCTTGAGGCTTTACGAAACACTTTCCCTGTCCCCTGGGCTTTTCCCTTTGTATTCTTGCTTTTCCACATGGATGCCCACAACATACACACAGACATACACTGGAGACTCACTTATGCTTGTAAAGCACTCAGGCCCAACTACATAATTTGTAAGGCTCAGAGAAAGTGGGAAATGGGGCCTGGCAGGGGTAGGGAAGTCGATCCTGCCCCAGTCTATAGTGGATAGACAATTCCTGCAACAATGACAACGATTCCTCAACAACAGTCCATGGGTCTCTGGATGAAGCGTGGGTGAGAGGCCCATGCTCAATTAGCTGCTGAACAGCCCAGGACACTGCAAGTCTCGGGAAGGATCACCCCACCTTGCCCCAAGTGAGACATCTTGGTGAACACACTCCAATCCTGTCTATACCTGTACCCAGGTCAAGACAGATTAATAGCAGAGCAGGGACCCTTTACAAGTTGGGCAGAGGCCAGCTGTTCCCATGGGATGAGAACAGGAGGAGCTCAGGGGCCAGGATTGAGAGTTGGATGCAGAGAAGCTATCGCAGGAGGTGGGGGAAGAGGACTACAGGTGAGAGTGAGCTCCAAGCCTCCTATGGATGCTCCATCATCCCATCCAACTTAGAAACACAAGCAATGGAATAGTATTAATAATTCCAAGATGGCAGCAGCAAAACATCATACCCAGGCCTTCTACACCAGTCATGTGTACCCCAATGGTACATCACAGTTTTCAAATTACTTTGGGATCTTTACCTTATTCTAGGTCCTGAAACCCCTTTTAATTCATCAGGTCAGGTATTCTTTAAGATGTAGTCTATAGAGAAGACTACAAGACACTGAGCACAGCTTACATGCAGGAGCCCTGAAACTGTTCAAAGAGAAATGTACACACTTAGATCAACCCACTGAGACTTAGTTTCTTAATTTGCCAAAGGAAGATAATCATCTCTTCTTCATGATTGCAACAAATAAGAACAAAATATGTTTTATGATGCCAGAGACTATCAGTTTCCAACAAATATAGATATACTGTACCATGCCCATGGGCATATCTGGTTTCCCCTAAATCTTACTTGTGAAAACCTTTCGCTTATGTTCAATATTCACATCTCATCTGTGCCATTATTAGCCTCATACTTTCATTCAAATCTACTTTTTTGCACTCAAGTAAATTTATTTTATAGAATCTCTATTCTAGTGTCACAGATAAGAGAACTTTAAATAGAAGTTAGTCATAGTTATAAAACATGGAAAATGACAGCAGTCTGAAAGTCTAGACACTTTGCTTGCTGAAAGCATAGAACCTATATTTTTTCTTTCCTAAAGGAAAATATTAGCAAGTATTTGATACTTCTCCTTGGAAACTTCTTTTATACTTAATCTTCAGGTAGGTAATTTCTCAGTCTTCTATTCAGTGATATATTGTGCTTTCTGAACAAATAGACTTAGTAGATATCTACAGAAGTTTCAACCCAGCAACATCAGCATATGCATTCTTCTTAGCTGCACAAAGGATGTTTTCCAAAATAGATCATGTACTAGCTCATAAAACACGCTTAAGTAAATGCAAAGGAATTGAAGTTATCTCATGCATATTACCAGACCATAATGCAATGAAATTGAAAATCAATGACAAAAGAAACCTAAGAATTTCATAAACACATAGAAATTAACTAGCACTGTCCTGAACAACCAATGGGTCACAAATGAAATTAAAGAAGAAATTAGACAACTTCCACAATTAAACAATAATACCAATTCAACTTACCAGAACTTATGGGATACAGTGACAGCAGTCCTACAAGGGAAATTTATAGCAGTGAATTTCCATACCAGGAAAACAGCAAACTCAAGTAAACAATTTAGTGCCAAACCTCAAAGTTCTAGAAATGTAAGAGCAAATCATGCCCAAAGTTCATATGAGGGAGGAAATTATAAAGATCAGAGCAGAAATTAATACAATAGAGACTCAGAAAACAATATAAAGAATCAATGAATTCAAGAGTTTATTCTTTGAAAGATGAAATAAAATTGACAAACCCTTAATCAACCTTATTTTAAAAAAAGGAAAGAAAAGATTCAAGTCCATGCAATTAGGAATGCAAAGAATGAATTGCAACAGCTCCTTCAGAAATCCAGAAGATCATCAATACCTACTTCAAGAATTTGTATTCTAATAAGATGGAAAACAGAAAAGCAACAGATTCCTAGATACATATTAATTACCAAAGCTGAATCAAGAAGATATAAGAATTTATAATAAACCAATATTAGTCAATGAAATTGCAGATGTAATTAAAACCCTAGCAAAGAAAAGCCCAAGTCATGATGGATTCACTTCTGATTTCTACAAGAAATTTCAAGAAGACTTAATGCTGCTACTTCTCAAACTCTTTAATAAAATTGAAAGGGAAGCAATACTCCCAAATTCAATCCTGGAAGCAAGCACTACCCTTACACCAAAACCATAGAAGGCACCAACCAAAAAAGGGAACTACAGGCCAATCCCTCTAATGAACATAGACTCAAAAACCCTCAATAAGATACTAGCAAACATAATGCTGCAACTTAGCAAGAATATTATACACCATAGAAAGTTTCCAAAGATGGTGGACCGGTAGGTAGCAGGAGAGAGATCCTCTCTGAGAGAGATAGCTGAAATGCCAGAATTTAACACCCTGGAGAGACCCAAACAGAGAAAGATGGACTCTCTCAACCCAGGAAGAAACTAAAGTGAAAAAAAACGCTCAGATATGAGGTCCCGGGGCTACCATTAGTGAAGCTAAGATCAGCAAACACGGCACCCTCCTCAAGCCACCTGAATTCCTGCCCGAGACCGACCTGATGGACCGAACTGCCCCAATGCCACTGGCTTGAGCAACCGGAGCGTGGAGCTGAAGAACCCTGCGTGCGGCTCGGTCGGACCCGGCTCGGCACACGATGCACCCAGAGACACTGTGAATTTGCACCACAGCCACACTGAAGTCAGAGGTCTGGAAGCCCAGCAGTTCTCAGGGACTGGCATCAACACACGGTGAGTGATGGGAATAAGACCCTCCCACGGGAAAGGGGAAACCGACTGGACAACATGTTGAATTTGGGCAGGACAGCCTTAACTGCATAAGGAAGTGGCTTCAGTTGGTTGCTCCCCTCGCCGAGCGGATTGGTGGAATCTGCTTGGATTGGGTCGTGCCCCAGGCTGGGACCCAGTGGGTTGCTACAAACTAATTCCCTGAGAACAGCCGCACACTGATTCAGTGAAGGCCTGCAAAGGTTGACTGGCCTGGAGGAGAGGAGCCAGCACACACTGCGCTTGCTTGAACTTCACTCGCTGATAGTGGGAGGAAGAGGGCACAAGCCCCTAGCCTGCGTGCTCCAGAGGAGCCTTAACCAACAAAAAAGGGGCTG
>PVJX010041758.1:0-14517 GCA_004027295.1 Dolichotis patagonum
CCAGGAATGACTTAGGATGAATTTCTTCCCTTTCAATTTCATTGAAGAGTTTCAGGAGTGTTGGAATTAAATCTTCTTTGTATTTCTTGTAGAATTCTGCAGTGAATCCATCTGGGCCTCGACTCTTCTTTGTAGGCAAGGACTTAATTACATTTTCAATTTCAGTAATAGAAATTGGGTTATTCAGCATTTTTACATCTTCCTGATCCAGCTTTGGTAGTTCATATGTATCTAGGAATCTGTCTATTTCTTCTGTGTTATCAAACCTATAAGAGTAGAAGGTTTTGAAAATAGGTGTTGATGATCTTCTGTATTTCCACAGAGTCTGTAGTAATTTCACCTTTTTCATTCCTTATTGCATGAATTTAAGTTTTTTCTTTCCTTTTTTTTAATAAGGTTGGCCAGGGGCTTATCAATTTTATTTATTCTTTCAAAGAACCAAGATCTTTTGTACTGTTTTCTTAGTCTCTATTGAATTAATATCTGCTGTGATCTTTATAATTTCCTCCCTTCTTTTGGTTTTTGGCTTGGCTTGCTCTTCTTTTGCTAGATGTTTAAGTTGTAGCATCAGGTTGTTTTTTTGTGTTCATTCTATTTTCCTGATGTGGGAACTCAATGCAATAAATTTTCATCTTAGGACTGCATTCATTGCATCCCACAAAATCCAGTAAGTTGTGTTTAATTTTCATTTACTTGTAGATATTGTTTAATTTCTTCTTTAATTTCCTCTGTGATCCAGTGATTGCTCAAGAGTGTATTATTCAGGTTCCATGTGTTTGTAGGTTTTTGAAATTTCTTTTATCACTAATTTCTAGTTTCATGGCACTATGATCTGATAACATGCAAGGGATAATTTCAATTCTTTTGCATTTACTTAAATACGTTCTGTGGGCTAGTATATCGTCTATTTTACAGAATGTACTATGGACTGCTGAGAAGAAGGTATATTCTGATGTTGTTGGATGGAACACTCAGTATACGTCTATCAAGTCCATTTGTTCACAGGTGTGATTCAGTTCTGTTATGTCTTTGCTGATTTTCTGTCTAGTTGATCTGTCCCTTTGTGTCAATGGTGTGTTAAAGTCTCCTGTTATAATTGTGTTATTGCTTATTTGATTTTTCATCTCTTTTAGTATTTGCTTTATATAGCTGGTTGCTCTAGAATTTGCTGCATATATAATTAAGATTGTTATCTCTACCTCTTGAAGTTTTCCCCTAACTAGTATGTAGTGAAGGTCACTACATACTAGTTAGGGAAAAACTTTAAGAGGAAGAGATACCAATCAGAAATATATATATGCACTAATAGACATGGTCAATCAAATAAGCAATAACACAGTTTCAATGGGAGAATTTAATACCCCATTGTCAACAGAGATAGATCAACTAGACAAAAGATCTCAAAGAAATATCACAACTAAACAAAACCTGTAAACAAATGTACTTAGTAAATCATCAGGCAGATTTCAGAGTGTTCCATCAAGCATCCTCAGAATACACAGTCTTCTCAACTGCACATGAGAAATTCTCTAAAATAAGGCACATAGAGCCCACTGACCATGCTTAAGTAAATGATCACAGTTCAATAAAATTGGAAATTAATGGTAAAAGAAACCACAAAAAAATCCATTAACACATGGAAATTAAATCACATTCCCTAAATTCTCATGGTCACAGATGAAGCTAAAGAATAACTAAAACAATATCTACAACTAAATGAGATTATAGATACAACATAGTAGAACTTTGGGACACAATGAAAGCAGTGTTAAGAGGGAAACTGATAGCAGTGAATTCTTACACCAGGAAAACAGAACAAGCACAAACAACCTAACATTGTATCTCAAGTGTGTAGAAAAAGAAGAGCAAGACAAGCGAAAAGCCAATAGAAGGTAGTAGCTTACATACATCAGAGCAGAAATTAATGCAATAAAGACTAATTAAACAATATAAACAATTAATGAATCAAAGAGTTGGTTGTTTGAAAGAATAAATGAAATTGATAAACTCTAGCCATTCTCACCAAAAAAGAAAACAAAGGATTCAGCTTCATGCATTAAGGAATGAAAAGGGTGAAATCACTATAGATCCTGTAGAAATTCAGAAAACCATCAATACCTCAAAAATCTTTACTCACATAGATTCCTAGATACATATGAATTACCAAAACTGAATCAGGTAGATATAAAATATTAAATAACCCAGTATCAGCTGAGATTGAAAATGTAATTAAAAACTTACCAACAAAGAAAAGCCCAGGTCCTAATGGATTCACAGATTAATTCTACCAGAAATTTATAGAAGATTTAATGTCAACACTCCTCAGAATCTTTAATGAAATTGAAAGGGAAACAATCTTCCCTAGCCCATTCCTGTTGGTATATATTACTCTAATACAAAAACCAGAGAAAGAACCAATCAAAAGAGGAAAATACAGAACAATCACCCTAAGGAACATAGATGCCCCCATAAGGTACTAGCAAACAGAATGCAACAAATCATCAAGAAGATAATATTATATACACAATGGCCAAATGGAATTCATCCCAATAATGCAGGGATTTTTCAACATACACAAATCAATAAATTTAATACACTGTAACAACAGAGCCAAAAACAAAATTACATGATCATCCCAATAGATTCACAAAAAGCTTTTGAAAAAGTTCAATACTCATTCATAATAAAAATATTATAGAAAATCAGAATAGATGGTCTTTACGTCAATCTGATAAAAGCTGTCTATGACAAACCAATAGCTAACATAATACTAAATACATAAAAACTGAAAAATTTCACTCAAAAATCAGAAACAAAGCAAAGATGCCCACTATCACCACTCTGATTCGATATATTTCTGGGAACATTAGCTAGAGCAATTAGACAAGAAAAAATGAAAAGAATAAAGATAGGAAAGGAAGAAGTTAAATTATCATTATTTGCAGGCAACATGATATTCTACATAGAAGACCCACAAAACTCCACCAAAATGCTTCTAGACAATAACCAAATTCAGTAGCATGGTTAATTGCAAACTCAACACTCAAAAATCAACAGCATCTTGTACGCTAAAATAACAAAGTCACTGATACAGAAATCAAGGATACAATATCTATCAAAGTAGCACCCCTCTCAAAAAAAAAAAAATACCTAGGAATCATGGATAGGAAGAACCAAAATAGTGAAAATGGCCATACTTTCAAAATTGTTATACAGATTTAATGCAATCCTGATCAAAATACCAATAACAAATCTCACAGTATTGAAAAAATAATTCTAAAATTCATTTGGAACCAGAAGACATCTAGAAAAGTAAAAGCAATTCTCGCTTTAAAAAAAAAAGGAAAAGCAGCAGGCATCAGAATCTCTGACTTGAAAATTATACTACAGAGCTACTGTGATAAAAACAAAACAGACCCAATGATCAATGGATTGGATTAAACAATGCAGAACCAACTCAACATACTCAGCCATGTCATCTTTGACAAAATTGCCAAACACACTTACTGGAAGAGAGATAGCCTCTTTAATAAATAGTGTTGGTCAAACTGGCTTTCCATTTGCCAAAACCTAAAACTAGATCCATGTCTCTCACCATATCCTACAATCTAAGTGAATCAAAGATCTAAATACTGAAGCTGAAAAACTAAATGTGCTGGAAGATAAAATAGGTAGAACTCTTGAAGATACAGGTTAAGGAAAAGACTTCATATATAAAACCTCAATTACATGGGAAATATTGCAAAGAATGAACAACCAGAACCTTATCTTATTAAAAAGCTTTTGCACAAATTTTAATCACCAACAACGTGAGAAGACAACTCACAAGTGGGAAAACTTTTAGCTAGGTTTTCCTCAGGCAAAATATTAATACCTAGAACATATAAAGAACTGAAATAAATAAGACCCTCTCCCCAAACTTAAAGACCTAGTCCAAAAATTGGCATCTGTAATGAATACACACTTCTCTGATAAGAAATAGAAATGGCAAATATATGAACAATTGTTCAACATTATAGGTTATTCAAGAGGTAGAAATTAATGCAACATTGAGATTATGTATCATTGAAATTATGTATCTCTTTTTATTGTTTCTTCATTTTAAGATAAAACAGTAATATTGTCCCCAGTAGGCTCATGACCATTTCAGTGTGCAAAAGCATTTTATCCCTCTGTAAGAGCAGCCAAAGTCCTGCCAGTTCCATCATCACTAAAAAATCCAGTTTCTCAAGATCAATGTATGCATTATGTACCACAAACATGTACTAATAAACTAAAGAGTAAAAATAATAAAAGCTAGAAACATGGAAAAAAAGTCCTTTTAAACAGTTAAGTATTTTCAACATAGGATGACAAAGGATAAACATTCCCATTCCAAAAGGAAGGCACAGGGAAATAGAAAAGAATGAGGCCAAAGCACAACAGAAACCCATCAGAGCAAACTTTAAATCCTGTAACTCCATTTCCGGCTTTTGGAGCACATGGTAGTAACACGTGAATTCCAAAGGGCTTGGGCGCTGCCATCTTTAAGACCTTGCTGGTTGCAGCCCACATAGCCTCTCTCTTCTGCTGACTCTACTCAATGCTTATGGCTTTCCCCTGTGGACAATCCACGTTCCTGCTATTTCTAACTTCCTGAGGTCTCCACTTTGCCTTCAACTTTACTCTCATAGATTCACACAGTTTTATCAAATAGACACTGCTTTTAAAGTCTGGATGGAAGCCATCATTACCCTATAACTCTTGTATTATGCATGCCTGTAAATCTACAGTACACGGATGCCATCTGGGTCTATCACCAGCTGCAGCAGTAGCTAGGCCCCTTTCAACCACAACTGCAGTGGCCTCTGAGTGGATAGCTAAGCATGGTGAAATGAATGTTGGCAACTAATTCTTAGGAACCCTTACAGAAGAGGGGTCAAAGAATTCTCTTGTCAAATAAAAGTTTTATAAATTTATACTTTTGAGGTAGTAATAGTCAGGGGCTGGTTAATTCCTGGTAAGTCCTCAGGGAAGTTTTTTGTTGTTGTTGTTGTTGTTGTTATCTTGATACAAAGTACATTATTTCTTCTTAAAGCTAATCTTTTCAGCATTCAAACTCTCCTTAGCCCCTACTTTGCAGGGGCTTTCTTTCTGATGAAACCACAGACTTTTCAGAAAATTTATCTCTGCTTTTTTTCTCCTGATTTTCACTGTAGATCTGGTTAAAGGCAGTAGCCTCAATGTTGGGCCACTTGAATATCCTCTGCTACATTAACTACTCCTTTGTCCTTAATGCCAGTCACCTACAAAGTTTCAGGACATGGTAAAATTGAAGACAAAGACAAATTTTTTGCAAAAGTGTAACACATTTGGCCTCCAGTTTGCACTCAACTGAAACCTCCTGAACCTTGCTTTTAGTTTGCACATTAGTTTTCTCTTAGCATTCTGTTCTTAACACTGGCCAGAATCTCCCATCAAGCTGTATTTACAATACTCCAGGGCTTCTGTAGGCTGCATCTCCAAACTCCATCCAAAGCCAGTGCCACAGACTGCTAAACCCCACCTGGTCATATAGTCAAAGCCAGAATATGCCTTTACAGGTCACAGCTGCAGTGACCCAACACTTTTCACCAGGCTCCACCTCCTACAGCGCACTCAGTAATGAACTCATCAATGGACTAATTCACGGATGTTTGTAGCATCTCTATGATCTCATCACCTTCCAAAAATTCCACCTCTAAACACAATGAAATTCTAGAGAACATTTTAGAATTAAATCCTAATTAAGAGTGAAACTTAGGACTCAAAATGAGAATCTTCAGGTAGAGGAAAATCAAGACCCAAACTGAACCCTGTGTCTCTCTATGATAAGAAGTAGGAGAAGCCGGTGCGGTAATGCATACCTATAATCTCAGTGCTATAGGAGATTCAGGCTGGATGGTCGTTAGTTTGAGCCCAGCCTTGGCAACTTAGTGGCTTTCTGAGACCTAGTCTCTAAAATAAAAAAGAAAGGAAAAACTCGAGGATATAGCTCAATGTAAAGGTTCTACATGCTTAATAGCAAAAATAAAAGGAAAAGGAGAAAAAAGAGGAGGAAAAAGAAGAGGAGGAAAAGAAGAAGAAAAAAAGAACAAAGAATGAAGAGGAGGAGAAAGATGAAGAAGAGAAGAAATGTGAGAGAGAATGAAGGTAGGAAGAAATGAAGGAAGACAGAAAAGAAGACAGGTAGGCAGGAAAGGATGAAAGATAGTTAAAAGAGGAGAGAAAAAAATAATTTGGCTCATGTTGCTGAAGATGTAGATAAAATTTACTTTTGAAAAAGTAGTGTTAACAAATTCATGCAATCAAGTAGGTATGTAATGATTTAATGAAAAAAACTAAAGAAATATTGGTCAATCATTAATCTGATCTTCTTACCATTAATCTAAAACTTATGAACCAAAATTTCAAAGAATATATTTCATAATGGCCAAAAATTGTGAAAATGATGAAGATATGATGTGATTTTCATCATTAACTTAAAATTTTCATTCACTTCACATCAAATTCAAATTAAATAAAAGCTGTGACCAACATTAGTCAATTGCATTGCCAGCAGATAATATCTAGGGCACATTTAGTAAAAGTCAGGTCTTCTACCTTTATCCTAGCTCATTGATCCATTGTCATTTGTTCTTACGAAGATCAGTCTTATAGATTATGTTCACCCAAATAATGAAAACTAAACTTTCTTAAAATAGATAAATGTTGCTTTAAGCTCATTTTCCATATGTTGGAAGAGCATCAGAAGTAGAATATCATGAAATTTGCCTGAGATTTTTTTTAATAATTGTAATTTTTCTAAGCATATACTTGCTACTTGTCAAAATCTCCACTCAGTTCTCCTTAGAATGTTATTTTCCTATAATCAATATATAATTTAAAAATTATTATGAAGAAATTGAGATTTCTATTCTTCTTTCTAATTGAAAAAGAATGAGAGCTTGAATTTTAGTAGTAACTTTAATATCCATAAAAATATGCAGTAATGATACCATTGGAGAAATAGAAATTTGTGAGGAAGAACAACTCTGATCGAACAGCAAATGTAAAGATTTAACAGAAGAAAATAAGAAGCATCCTGTTGAAAATAAGGTTCTTTCAAACCACATTATGGATTTTTTTTCTTTTAACCTGCTTTCCATTTAACCATTCAAGTTTAATAAAGCAGAAAAGGAACAGATACACCATAGTAACACAACCTGAATATTTTCCAGTGATTATTTGTATAAGCACATTCACAAGTATATTTTTTTCTGTTCTTTATTTTAATGTTGATCAACTTATGCCCAAAATAACATGTTTCCACTTATAAATGGCAGGCACAAATCAAAGATATGGATGATCTTTCAAGATTGCCAGTCAAGCACTTGTGAACTTTTACAATACAGCAATGTGTACATTCACATACAAGTTTAAATTTCTATATTTATCATCACAATACTAAGGCTCAAGCATGTAATAATAACTGAGAATCAAATAGAATTCTAAAAGAAGAATTTTTTCTGGGATCTCAAGTTATGCTTTTATTTAATATTCTGAAGAATACATTGTTTAAATTTAAAATCACAAGACATCTGTTATTTTGCTTTGTTATTCACAAAGTTAAGAATAATCATGGAGTTGAAAAGCAAAATATTGAGTCTTCAAAAAGTTATCAACAAAAAAAAGATTTTGTTTCAGTGTAAAAGAAAAAATATTCACTTTATTCTAAATCGGTACAGGCACATTTCTCTTATAAAAACTAGAACCCAGGAGAAGAATGTCATTCATTTCCCACAAGTTATACTAGGCGTCAATGGCAAGTGTTAAGCATGAGACAGAAATGAAAAATCTTCAAAGCAATAACAGACACATGAAACACATCCCAAAGAGAAATAGGAGAGCCACAGAAAAGAAATAAAGTGAAGTGAATACAACCTCACAACTAGCACAAATTCCTCAAGAATTCTCCTAATATGAACCGTCAAGGACATGTGTTTAACATTTGATAAATCTAAGTTCTTTGTTGAACGGGGAAGCTCCAGGCACGGCAAGTATTAACGTGATCCCTTAAAAAGCTTTGTATCATCTGTCTTTACATTTCATTGCAAAGAGACTTTACAAACATGAGCACTCAAATATTGGTTCTACATTTCATTCTTATGTTTTAAATAGATGGTGTTTGTGTTTGAATGTTGGCTATAATGAGTTCATTTCTTTTAAGATACGGTTATTGAAAAACATCATGGCTGTGTCTACATAATGAAAACATCAGAAACAATCTCCATGCTTTGCTTCACACATCCTTTTCTACTCAATCAACATGGCATGTCAAAAAGTTTCAAGAAGAAAATGAACTGTGGTATCCTCACTGTGTGCATGTTGCCAAACATATGTTTCACACACACCCTCACACACACACACACACACACACACAAGCCAAATACACAAATAAAAAGGAATGTTATATGATGCAAAGGCACAGAACTTACAAAATGGAGGTGGAGGGTCTTTCTCTAGGTCTTTCATTTAGTGGCTTTGGCTTTGGTCATGTTCTGAGTATAGATTTCAGCTTTCAATTGTTATTTTAAAAATACTCAAGGCCTACTCATTTCTAACACTGTATATTTCATAGTTAATCCATGCTTCTACTCAACACAAGGTTAATCAACTGAAGCTATAAACTCCAATAGCTTTTCCCACCTTCTACCCATCCTTGCTTAAGGACTTAATTGCATGAAAGGATGTACTGTGATAAATCCTAAGCAAAGGATTTGCTTGTTATTTCCTCATTTAAAAAACTCTGTGAAAAAAACATTATCATTATCCCCATTTCACAAATGAGGAAGCAGAAAGGTTAAACACAAGGGCTGATCAAGATGACGAAAGGCAAATTATGAAGTGTATCAACAAATACCATGAATATTTAAATTTTAAAAAGTCATTACAGTAAAAGACACATTGTCATTAATTCCCCTCAAAATACATCGCCCTTCACTTTCAACACACTTATTCCATCCTTCTCACTACTTTCTAAGGTAGTTGTTGTTCTTTTTTCTAGCTGTCTTTAGTGAAGTAGACATGTTTGTCTTCATGTCCTGAATAGGTTAAAAATGTTTACATTTCCTAGACATTTTTACTGGGGAAGAGCCAGAATTTTTATGATGCCAGATCCAAATAATAAGGTGGAAAAGTACAGCCCACAAGAGTTTTACAAGCCTACCTTTCCATTGGATGGCACTCAGAAGCAGCATTTCCCATATTTTTGATCACACCTCTAAAAGACACTCATGAAAAAGATCTTCCGGAAGTGTTCCAGGAAGTGGCAAGAACCACGAGATGAGATAAATGTGTTTGAACAGAGGGGGAGCCCTTTGAAGGAGCTGAATGGCTATGTCTTTTATTGTGGTGAATTTTAAAAAGTTGAATACAGACCACAATTTTTAATCAGTCCCAACCCAAACTCATAATCTGTAATAACTTCATTTTGTACTGTCACCCAATCAGGTGGAACAATTTTTGCCAAAGTAATTGGAACAAGCCCTTTGAAAAAGCTCACTTAGTAAATAAAGTCATTAAAGTTTTATTTAGTCTCAAGAAAGTCATATTGATGTTACAGAATAAGTAGGACAAGCTGACATGGGTGAACATTCCCGTTTCCAGCTGCTTTCCCTAGTGTTCTGTCGTCATCCTAGAGGTTGCCTCGAAGGGTCTCCAGTAACTCCATCAAAAATGAAGAAGCGACTCAATGAGATGGGAAGGCCATCTTAATGAGATCGACACCTTGGAATTTTGAGCTAAAACAGGAAAAGCAGCTAACATTTGTTGAACATTCAACATTGTTTAACAGCTAGATTCATGTCTCTAAATCCATGCCCACCCTCACATAACAACTTGACTTCTTTTTTTAGTATAACTCCCCATGTCTGCTTGCACAACATCTCTGCAATTAAAAATCCTACAATATTAGAGATTTTAAAAATGTGTGTGGCCTGAGAACTCAGTATTACCATGCTTTACAGTATTTCCAGAAAACTGCTAAAATCTAGGACCACCCTAATTGAAAAGTAGCTTTCTTCCCAGGAAAATTTTCAGTCCAAAAATTTTTTTCCAGTTTATTTTTAAGGGTAAGGTGGAGATAGCTAGAACTCTATTTCAAAAGAACTCTCCATTTTAAAAATGGTTGCTTAAAAGAATTAATTACGATAGCTTTTCTGATTTTGCAAGCCACAAGAGGAGGTTAGGGACAAGAGTACCCTTGAGAATTATTGGAAGAAATATTTCTGTCTTTAGGAAACAAGGTATGTAAACCTTCCCTTCATGAAACAATCCGAGATTATAATCTAAAATCCAAAAGAATCATGAGAGTGCTTTTTGGAGGATTGTAAAGCTGGTATCCCTTTTGTTTAAAATACCTCAGTGGGTTCCCCAAAGTAGTAAGACAAGATGCTTTTACAGAGATTTATATGGTATTTTCTATCCTAACAGCTGGACTCTTTATGTTTGTAGAATTGCCATGTGGCACAAAGGTTCAAAGCAATGGAGTTTTAGAAGTCTTGAAAACAGGATGTTCACTTAAGAACACTATAGAACATGTTACAGATTTAAAATATGAAAAGGAAAGGAATTCAGTTGCAAAGAGCATGAAACCTGATCCACAAGCTTTTTCAGTGCTTTTTAATGCAGTCAAAGAGGGATGAGAAATGTTCATTTTTCCAACTGTCAGCAAACATATGTATGCAGCTTAAATGGCTTCAGACCCCTCAGGGTTTTTCCCTTGGTTTAGCTTCCTTTCCAACAGGTTTTAAGAATCAACAACAATGTTAAGCAGCGCTCATCTCTTGCAATACATTTACTTTCTTTAAAAAATATGTATATATTTTTATTAGCACTCATACTCATTCAGAATTATTAACTTACATTTAACTGTTCCCAATACATGCACAAACATGCAATACAGATTAAGAAACTTAGTACAAGTGCAAAAGTATATTTTTATCACAAGTAATAATCCTTTTATTTGTGAAAAAGAGTTAAAATATTTCATACCATCAACTATTTTAAATTATTAATTATAATAAACATTACTTAATTTTATCTGACTTTATAGATTAAATCTTATCTTTGCTACTTAACAATTGAAAGCAGTAGAGACTGAAATTAAAAGTAGAATAATATCTTGCTCCCATTTGTGTACTTTTCTTAATAATGAAAGTGTTTACAAGATAGATTATACAAATGCAAAATTAAAATTAAACTACTTTGCATTTTTGGATAAAAAATTGCAAAAGATTAAAAAGTATAGCTTTAATATTCAAATTTTACTATTTGCTCTGATTCTTTACTTGATTTAATTCATTTAATTACCAAGAATGCAAATATCTTATCTTAGAAATAATGCAGCATGTGACAAATAACCCATCCAGAATTTCTTAAGAATGTCTGCGTTCCTTTATAATTCAACAGCACATGCAGAAGGCATAAAATGGCCAAAGAAGATATCCTGGACTATGTGTTCAAGGACTTGACCCACGAACACTTACTATATCAATTTCAACTTCATTTAAATTTGAATTTCAAACTGTAGGACAGGATAATATGAAAGAGAGCTGGAAATCATACTTATTCAAATGCTCAATTCATGATTTGTATCTGGGATTAGTACATGTTAAAAGGAAAACCAAGATACAAAAAACAATGGCTCATATACACACAGATAACATCACATCTAAAAATTTCCAAGGGTCTGCAAACGTGAGGTCCTGAGTTCAGTTCTCAGTACCTCAAAAAAATAAAATACAAAAATAAAAAATTCGAACAACAAAACTCTTCATCTCTATATTGCCTTCTTCAAGAGCATGCCAGGAGATCAACCTGACTGTGGTCTGACAATCAGTCCTAATTCCACTTTTTTCTTCTCTACAATTATCCTACCCATTGACTAATCAAAACAACACAAAAAATATTTTATATGTTTACATAATCAAGAAGTGGTTAAGGAAGTGATGGGAGAATAAACAGATTTCTGTCACAGTATCTAAAACCTCTGTCACAGTTTCAAATGTCTAGTTCATTACATTTCACATACTCCTTTTATTCAACAAATAATTGTAGAACAATTCTTACATATCACATACTGTCCTAGCCACCACAGGTGAAACGGTGGGTTTTAAAGATAATATCTCTATTCTACCAGACATATGTTACACTGAAGGAGAGCCAGAAAGTCAAGTAGCAAATAATTAAGACAATTTCATATGTTTAAGAGTTTGGAAGGTATCACAATGGGAAATGGGATGAAGAATGATTGTTAAATTGCCGGCTAGTTGCATAGGGATGCTTTTGGAAAGTTCATACGTGATGTGGGATGTGGAAGGTGAGAAGGTGGAGTTGCATAAATATTTTAGTGGAAACATTCAATGCAATATATTCCCTGAATGGTGCTCCTTTAAGTTTAACTAGATCATATACAGCAAAGTAGATTCGTTGAGAGTTCCATCTTGAAGAGAAAGCAGGAAATTGAGTTTGGTTTTTATTAGAACTGCTCTCCAATAACCCAAGTATATTAACTTCCCGGGGTCTCGTATCAGACCAGAACATCAGGAAAACAAAATTCCATGGAGAATGATTCATATGCTGTGACACTGATAGGCCTATCATCCCAGTGTATTTTTTGCCATTGATGACTAAAGAGCTCTGCTTCTGCACATTGGGAATAGGAAGATGTGATAGACTGAGAAGCTCTGTGCCTAAGATGAGGCCTCTTGGCTGTTCCCCTGTGAGTTCTATCAGTTTCTCAGACGACTGTGTGTCGGAGGACGGGTTGGTATCTCGCCTTTATTCTCAGGGAATGTCAGTGCTCTCTACTTGGTCATCCTTGATAGAGGACTAACAGGAAGATGACATTTTCTTAGATTTGTTTATTCTAAACTCTCATTGTTAACTTCAAGATTAAACTGTAACAGTGAGAAATTTCTGATATAGCTGAAAATGACACCTTTAATGTAATAACATAAATGGATAGTAATGTAAATTTAAATTCACTATGGAAACTTCTCAATTTAATACACACTTTAATACATATTCTCAAGCACTAAAATAGCTTCAAAATACATAAATATAGGTTAAAGATAAATTAAAACTTAAATATAAAATATCTTTCTGTTAAAACTTACAGAACTTTTTAAACTTTGCGCCTTGATAACAATTATTACAACTTAAATATGTGTCAATTATAGAAGGTGTGCTGCAGTCACACAGAAAATTTGGAATGTATGAAATAAATAGAAATATATACAAATTTCAACAAATAACTATGACCATTCATAATACTTTATAATTCTTCACTGATTTTTTTACATGTATATATCATAAATTTTTGCAGAGATGTTTACATATGATATAGGGAGACAGAATATTTCAGTTTGCACCTTGCTTTTATCATAGAACAGTTATTGAACACATCTGCAATTGTTGAAATGTTCCTTGAACCCTCAACCTAATATCTCCAAAATATTCTATTGTATGATTGCTCGACAAATTTTATAAACCTCTCAAAAGTTTCTTGTCTACATTCTTAATAAGCATAGAATTTATTTTCAGTTGTTTCTTATTTCTCTCCCTCTCCTTCTCTCTCTCTTTATACTGGGAATCAAGCACCAGACTTTGCACTTGCCAGGCAGACACTGTGCCACTGAGCTATATCCCTGGTCCCGTATTTCTTAAAATAATACAAAAAAAAATCCCTGAATTGAAACCATTTTATATTACTTCATAATAGTTGCTAAAAATGAAGATACTAGATATTGACTTCCTTCCCTTTCTTAGTAAATATTGCCAGATAAGAATCTCCACTTAATAAGAATGAATCTATCAGTTTTTAAGAATGAAGACTGAGACATTTTTTACTATATAAGCCTGATAAATGATACCACAATTTCTAATTTGGACTTCCTTACTACAGAGGGTGAAATTATCTTCATATATTTCAGCACTGAAAGGTTCATCCTTTTGTGCTTCTCATTATCTTCCAGTGTGGAAGACACTGTTCTGAGACTGAACAGGCTCAGAACTGGCCTTGAAGACAGTCTTCAGTTTAAGAAGGGTAGAAACACAATCTGTAAAGATAATCTGAGTATCACTGATGCAGCATACCAAATTTTATCTTCCTTGCTCTGGGCATTTTATGGAAGAGAAAGACTTCTACTTTTTAAAGTTATTTTTAATTTTGCTTTTTGTCTCAGCTCTTCACAGATAAACACAACTCATCATCTATGCAACTTGGAGCTGTAAATGTTATAAAATGACATAATTTGTAGTATAATTTTATATTTTTTTAAGGACAAGAGGAGAGACAGGCAGAGTGTGAGAGGGAATGCAATATATCAGTAATAGAATGGTTCATTTGAAGGAATTATTTAAACATTATCTTTATTTTTACCTGATAATTTTCTTTACTTTTCTAACATATAACGTAATTTAGGAATATTTGCTTTGGAATATTCAGTCTTTCCC
>PVJX010041759.1:0-14487 GCA_004027295.1 Dolichotis patagonum
ACTGTAATTCAGGGTGGCCTTGAACTCACTATGTAGCCCATGATGATCTCAATCTCTCAGCAATCCTCCTGCATCATCCTCTCAAGTGCTGAGATTACAGGCATGCACCACCAGTCCCACTAGTAATAATTTTTTAAAATTTAAACACTCACTATATATTTTTTACGAAGTGTAAAGTGGCACTATTTGCTTTTGAGGTGTTTTATTACGTTCCCTCATAAGAGGATACATAAAATCAACTTCACATCGTCATTGCCATTTAAAAATAGCTTTGTGATGTCAAGGTACAAGTGTTTGCCCACTGAGAGCAACTTTTAAACATAATCAAATTTAAAACTGCATATCTAAAGTTAACATTTGCTAGTAAAGTTATCTCTCTGAAGTTTGTGTATCCAAAACAAACATCCAGGGAGCACCTACCTTCCCAAGGCCTGGATCCTAGAGACATACTAGATTAATTAAAATGAAACTTCAGATGGGTGCAGAAAGGCTGTTTTGAGGTTTAAGTGAAGGATACATGAGTAGGTGGTTTTCAACTCTAAAGCTTCAAATATAAGGCACACATGAGCTTTTAAAATAAAATGGGCCTGTTATGGTTTAATATTGAAGGATATTTCTTGAAGGAACTTACCCATGTTTTAAGAAAAAGGAGAATAATATGAACTTGGGAATTTTGGGTTGTGTTTGTTTTTTTAAAGAGAATCTCTCTGTGTTGTCCAGGATGGCCTTTGACACCAGAGCTCAAGCAATCTTCCTACTTCAACTTCTCTTCTAGTAGCTAGGATTACAGGTACAAATCGCTGCACGTGGGTGGACCCAATATTTCAGATTCCTGGTTTGTTCAACCTGGGAAGACAGAAAGAAAAGGTAGTGCAGTTAGGTCCATCTGTGTGGGAAGGCTACAGATACGCGCTGAGTACATGAGGAGCTGCTGGCTTACTAGACTTTAGGAGGGGTGGGTGAGACTGACACACACAGTTCAGTGTAAACAAACCCAAACCAACACCAGTGAATTAAGGTTTGGTGGCCTCCCAATACTTCAGAAATGATTTCTCCTTTGGATCCTAAGACCCAAATGCAACTTGGCATAAAGAATTTCCCTAGATGTGCAAGGATAATCTCACTGGGCCTTCCAGCTGCGTAATCCGACTGGGTAATGTCCCTTTCATGTAGTGATCAGCCTAATAGTATATTCGTGGCTGATACTCCTTTAAATTAAAGCCTACATCTTCTCCTTTTTATTTTTCTACATCCTTCCCTAAGATGTCAGATTTTCCCATGTCCTCCTGGGAATATAAAATAGGATCAGAATCCCTAGGTCCTGTTTATGACCACTATTCATCTTTAAATTGTATTATTGAATTACAGCAACTTGACACTAGTTTGGTCTCACGAAATAAGCAGAAAGTTTTGTGCTTTCATCATCACAAAGAAAACCATGACATCATTTTAGGCCAATAGCAAAATGTGGGTCACAAAGAGCAATGGAAAGAACACAAACAAAACAGGAAACTTAGAGTATTTCTACTTATAATACCACGCACCTGTGGCCTCTATCAGACCTAGACAAGGAGCGAATTCTGCTACCCAATCGGTAAGCTTCCTTATAAATTCAAAGACAGAAAGCACCTTCCGGAATCCTACCATTCCACCTTAAAAATTTTTTTTACTCTTCTCTTGTGTTTTCTTGCTTTGAAAGAATTTTACCAACTATACTTCTTAGCAAACTTTGCAAACATTTTTCCATGATACTGAAGAGCTCCGTGACTGCAAACGCAGGCTTATGATTCACATGAAGTCATGAAAGTGCTCACGCTGTGTTGAAAAGTCACTGAAGCTCAAAGTGAAGACAGTGCACTCCCCTTAGCCTGTGTTCCTGTATGCTAATGGCAGTATTTTTATTAGTCATTTTGAAAACTGAGAATTTCCTCTGGATCCCTGGGTACCAAGAAGCACAAATCCAATATCACTTCCTTTTGCTTTTGGGTAAGGCCCAAGGTCTCACAACCATGAATCAGGACCTATAACCCCAGCCATGTGCCTGGCTGGGATTACAGCACCCCTCCTTCGTTCCCTGTCGACGGGCTTCCCTGCTCCAGGGTCCCAGGTCTATGGGTTCCTTATGAAGTGGTGATACTCACACATACATGACCTGTGTGGTTCATCTTCTGAGCTCAGACTCCTCAGTGTTAACCAAACCAGAGTGGAATTCTCCACCTGGTTGCATCCAGTGTTTTTGTTCAGGGCAGTAAGATCCCAGTTTTGGTTAGAGCCTCAACATCGGTGCCTCCCATTAGGGCACTCCCTGCTAGGTGGTTCTGCCAAAGACCCTATAAAGAATTCACATTCCAATGGCAGGAATTTCCTTCCAGCTCTTGCTTCATACACTCCACTTTGGCCTTTACTGAAACATGCAGTTGGGCAGAGCAGGTAATTTTATACATTTTTTATTAGTAGGAATTGTTTTTTCCACCGTAGGGGTGTGTTACTACAAGCAGTGATCCGGGGATAAAAGAAAGCATACACCTCTATAATAGCACCTTTTTACAATGATATATTTTCCTCTTAGCCCAGAGCTACTCTGTCAGGGAGGCGGGTGGCTGTCATTATTCTCATTTTGTAGATGAGTAAAAAATAAAAGGATGAGTAATAAAATCATTTGCTTTGCTGATGAGGATCTAAGGAATCTTTGTCCTCTGGATGCAAAATTAGTAACTCACCTGGCAGGGACTTTAAGTAAATATTAGAAAGCAGCTTCTAAAATATTCTACTGAGTCATGTTCATTCTCCCTCCTTTCTTGTCACCCTAAGTTTAAGGATTTGAATCCCCTTGGATAGTCTCTAGGGTCACAAGAGGTAATGCTACCAGCAAGGGGAAAATATGTCACCATCTAGCATTTACCCATATTGCCCTTTGTTTCTTGGTCCAAGATACATTACTTTAGAGACCTGCATGTTAGTTAGACTCTGCCAAGCAGGTGCAATAAAGGACTGTGCTAGAGTTTGGATCTAGTATGTGTTAAAGACTTGGTTCCTGACTTGTGCTAAGAAGTAGGACATGTGGGAAGGAAGGTCACTGGGGGTGTGACCTTGGAACCCCAGCCCCTTTCTCTCTCTTCTTGTTTCCAGATCACTAGGCTCCTCCTGCCATGCACTCCCACAATGATGTTCTTTACCATCACAGGCCCAAAGCAACAGGGCCAAACAACCATGGACTAAAAGCCTGGAGACCATGAATGAAAATAAACTCTTCCTGTTTTTACATTGATAATCTCAGGTATTTCATCACAGTAATAGCAGCTGACTAACTCAGGCCATTTAACTATAAATCCTACAGACCTTTTGAGGATTGGGGCTGGCCCAAGAGTTTTTTCCCCAAAACCATGAAGATTGCCATAGGAGTACCTTACACAAAGCAGCAGGTTGGCAAATATTGTCAATTTTTAGACAGAATTAATTTTACTTGGGCCTTAGAGCACAGGGTCTGAGACAAATTGTACACCAGATACTCACTGCAGGCTCTCAAAATTCATTGCTGTTAATGCTGAGCAGTTCACAGAATACATGGGATTGCTTTCTTCAACAAATTTAAGAAGGCAATATTGGGCACACTTGCTCATTTCTACGCTTTCTTATCCTGGATTTATAGAGTGTCTGTGTTTGTGGGACTTACCATTCATGTTTTTATCTCACCCAATGTTTTTCTAGAAATGAATTCCACAGAGGATTTTGAGAGTGACGGCTTAGATAACCACGGCATGGTTGCTCCAAGCATGTAAAACTACTGGGAAATAAGGACATACTACTACATGTGTAGCCCTAAAGAGATGAGGGGATGGAGTGGGCAAGAGGCAGTGGTATACCTGCCAAGGATGGGCATGGGACAGTGTTCCACAGTGTGGAGTTGTCCAAGTGAAGTGCGCTAGCCTTGCACTTCCCAGTTCACTGCGTATCCAAGTAGGGCTGAAAGACTGCTTTTTGAGCCAGTGCAGTAGTTGGTTAGACATAGTTCATTAAAAACCTCTCATGTGATCCTTCAGTCTTCTCTTTCTCCTCCTAGAGGAAAAAGATTCCAAGGCCACAAGAGAGAGCAGATCCATAAGATGAAAGAAGCCTGGGTGGAAGTCTGCCCTTCACTGCACTGGACCCACTGTAACATAAATGAGAAATAAGCTTACATTGAATTAATCACTGAGACTGGGTAGGGGCTGTTGAAGTACTTTATGAGACTTAGTTAATATATCTGATTAAATTATTTGCATGTGATATTTTTGGATATATGGAAACAGAAAGAAGATCCTCATTATGAAGTATTCAAAGGTATTAAAATAAAATTTTAAAAGGTCATAAAATTAAATTATTATATATGTCAAAATTCTTAGCAAACCCTAGTTCTCTCTCAATCCAAATGAGCTTAATGCTCTATTTTTAAATTAATTTGGGACATTGCACTGGATTTTCTTGGGTTTAGCTGAGCTGATAATATTAAATACTTGTTTGGCTGAGCTATTGCGTGCTGCTAGTTCTTTTTCATGTTTGGAATTCTGTGTTTTCCTATTGACTCTGAAGGTACAGTCTTTAGCACTACTGCTATTCATGTGGGCCAGCAAATAAAATGCCATCTATTATCTTGAAGCTATACATTATCAGAGAGATCTCTTAAAACTGTTTACCAGTCAGATAAGCTAAATAGATAAAGTGTTATTTTTTAAATTCTTCAGTCTGCATATCCCGTGTTCTTTTCTTATCTTTTTGAAAAAATGTACCAAAAAGGTAGATCTTCCACTTAGAATATCAAACTCATGTTCAAAGGACATGCGATGGGTCTTTTGTAACTTTCCTCCTCTAGCCCAATCCATTTCCATCAGTGACACTACCAATTTGTCCATAGTATCAAGCATAGCACCTAATTCCTAAGTGCTAATCGGGGATTAATTCACTTTTCCTTTTCACCTGTTAGACCAGAACATGGATTTCTCACTGACTGTTCCCACAGTGCCTTATGTTTAAATGACACTGCTAACCACTAGCTTATTCGTCCATCTTCCTGCTACCTCTGTTCGTCAGGCCACCCTCCACTGTGGCAAGATGATTACCATAGCTTCCTTGCTGCTCTCCCCACCTCTAGTTTCTCTCCCTTAGAATCTAACTTGCACGTTAATAGAAGATGAGCTTTAGGTGCCCAATCAGGTCATTGCCATAACTTCTCCCCGCCCACTATGTCAATGCGAGCGCCACTGTGTAGCTTTCTCGGCTTCCATCATTAGCCTCATCTCCTAACTGTACTTTTGTGGTTCTACCTCTGAGTTTCCATCTGCTTAGGATCAGGCTGCTTTCTTATATCAAACAAGACATCAAATTCTGCCCATTGAATCTCTCAAGTAATTCTCAAGTTAGTCTCAATTCCATTACCATGGCCCTTATTTTAAAACCACATTGTTTCTCATCTGAGTTGTTACAAAGCCTTCTCATTCCCTCTATTTTGTCTACATGCAATTCATATTCCACACTGATGCCAGAGATATTTATCTAGAGCCAATTTATGCACTATAATAACCAAAAGCCCCACTTGGATATCTAGATTTAAATGTAAAGTTAAATTCTTTAGCCACACTGACCACATTTCAACTGCTCAACAACCCCAAGAAGTTAAGGGTTATTATATTCAACAGAGAAGATTACAGAATGTGGTCATCATTGCTGAAATTTCTATGGCTGGGACTGTTTCAGAACATGGATTTGACCGTGTCTTCTACCTAACACCATTTCATGTATCTTATCACTTAGGATAAAACTCCATCCAGGGCCAGGAAAGAACAAAGAAAGATGAAGGAAATGTGAATTTATTCCCTCTTCTTGAGTTAGGACATCGACCTTTTTGTCATTTTTTTTTTCACTAGCATGTGTTTGCAATAGACAATGATTACATTTATCACGGGGAGTTTGACCATGTATGTAACACACCTTAATCCTTTTTCATCCTCTCAGCCTCTTAATCCCTCCAACTCTTGATCCCCTTTCCATCCAAAGAAGCTCTATTTCCATTTTTGTCTGCAGTTCTACTTTTTTTTATTAAATTCCTTTTTCTGTTCTTCTTCCTCCTCCCTCCATCTCTTGTTTCCTATTGCAGGCAAAATCAATTTACTAAAATGTACCATCTATACCACTTTGCATTGTGATAATGACTACTGAGGTATTCAGTAAATACTTGGGGTTGATTACTTGGCTTGGCTAGTCTAATGTAATGAGTTCATACAACCTCACAAACCATTAACAGAAGATTCCTCCAATACTGGTGCTTTCTACTAACCTCTAAAACGTTAGTCGGTTTTCCATTCTGCTTTATCCCAAAAAACAGAATTTGCATTTATATAGACTTTTAAACATTTCCATTGTGTGACAGACTGTTGCACTGTTGGCTCCCAATGAACGACCACTCTCAGAACCCAAGCCCTTGTGTTTTTCCTTCTCACAGGAAGTCTGGGCCCCATCACAGGACCTGCTCCAGGAAGTGGGCCATTAGCAACCATGATGCAGGCAGAGGTTTCCTAACCTCTGCTCTGGAGCCTCTCCCTCACCTTTTCTTGTTTATTTGAATTTTTGCTTCCTGATACAGGGTCTCACTATTTAGCCCAGCTGACCTTGAACTCCCGGCAATCCTCCTTCCTCCACCTCTTGAGTGCTGGAATTATAGGCATGCACCACCATGCCTGATTCCTTCACCATTCAGGAACTCAGATTCCAAGCTGTGAAGAAATCTCATTATTACAGGAGCACGGAGCAGGTGTGGTGATTCAGGTACAGTATGAGCTGCTGCAGAGTTATTTGTTGTCCTTAAGGGCCCAGGAGGGCTCTGAGGCTAAGGGGCTGCCACGTTGGATTGGGAGCAGCCCCTACCCCACTCCATTGGGTGTCCTGTGGGTGACCTTGGGAGCTGCTTCCTGACTGAAAGTGCATAGTGGTGGAGAATGGACTGAATCCCTGGTCCTCTAGGAGAAGCTAGTGGGATCCATGAAGGCACTGTAGATGGAGTATTCACCCCTGGACTGAGTGGTCTCTAGAGAGGTGGAGATGCCAACACTATTTTCAGGGCCATGTATATCCATGGCTTCTATGCCAAGCACATGTGCTGAGGCTGAAAGAAAAGTGCCCACCAGAAGCCTCTGTCTCAGCCTGTCTTCTGGCCCCTCTGGAAAGCTGTTCCCACAAGTGAGATCAGCTAGAGAGGTTTTGCTTGGAGGAGGAGCTTCCAAGTGTGGGACACTTGGTTCTTTCTCTCCAGAACCCTTGGTTCTTTCTCTCCAGAACCCATGTTCCCACAAGTGAGATCAGCTAGAGAGGTTTTGCTTGGAGGAGGAGTTTGCAAGTGTAGGACACTTGGTTCTTTCTCTCCAGAACCCAGAGTTCGGTGAAGCAGGACTAGAGAGTTCCTGTGTAACGTACTTAGAACAGTCTCTTAGGACATGGATACGGTGCTGTCAGAAGTCAGCA
Source organism: Dolichotis patagonum (assembly GCA_004027295.1). NCBI lineage: Eukaryota > Metazoa > Chordata > Mammalia > Rodentia > Caviidae > Dolichotis > Dolichotis patagonum. The sequence continues at coordinate 7,492 of PVJX010041759.1, forward strand.
AAGCCTGAGTAAATTTTATGTCAACCAGTGGATGAAGTCAAGAGACAGAGATGCCCAAGCTCTGGGTTCTGGAGCTATGGTAAGCTGATCTGAAGATTTAACAGTCACATTGGGCAAGTTTGAAAAATACTGAACTTACTGATAACCTGGAGGTGAAACTGGCACTCTGCAATGCTCTGGAGACTGATCTGGTTGCTCCTGCTAGGTTGGAAAATATTCTGCCTCCTCAGCATGATCTGAGGTTGAGCTGGGGCTTCCAGAAGATTCAGTGCCCCCAGAAGACTCAGAAGGCCCAGCTGCCTGCTCCTGCTGGCTGGGAGGAGGTTCAGCCTCCACAGGAAGGCCTAGGGATTAGCTAGGGCCTCTGACTGGGCCAGAGAAGATTCAACCTCCTTGGTAGGCTCTGAAGACATGGTAAGCTCCATATCACGGCTGCACAGTCACACCGGGTAGATAAGAATGGTGAGCTTGATCCTGACCTGAAAATGGACCTCATGAATTGGTAGTTTCAGCTGTGTCCTCCAGAAAGACTAGAGAGCTTGAACTGGTGCCTCTTACTGGACTGGGCGTTTGACTGAGGTGGGGCTTCCGGCTGGAGCCCCAAAGGTTCAGCCTCCCCAGGAGACTCAGAAGATTGAGCTGGCTGCCCCTGCTCACCCAGAAATGAAAGTTTATTCTCCACAGGAGGCCTGGAGGCTGAGAGGGAGCTAAAAGGCTGGGTTGGAGAAGGTTCCACCTCCTCAGGACACTCAGGCCTGACCTGGGGGTTCTATCCTTAAATGCCTAAAGTTATTAGAAACATTAAAAGTGGAATACACACTACTTTTCCTGATTTGAATGAGGAATATTTCACTTTCAGACATTTCTGGAAAATGGGGATCTTCTTTCACTTTTGTAGTTAGAATTTTTTCTGTCATGCCTTTAAAAAGAGAAAATTAAATTTGTCTCTCATTATCTTTTTCTTCTTCTTTGCTGGCTTTTGCTTTTGGGTAAATGTCTAGGGAAAAGTAAAATTTGGTCTCTCAAGTCCCATGCCCTTTTTTTTTCCACTCTTGCCAAAATGTTCCATTAATTTCATTCCAGGTTTTTTTTTAAGCAGCTGTTGCGAATATGCTTTCTGCCAGACCATCAAGAATAGTGCCAGAAAGGACAATTCCACAAAAATAGATTTTTTTTTCAGTCTGTATCTATGTAAGTTCTACAAGTCAAATACATTTATAGTTATCCCATGAGACTCAGTTTTCCTCTGAAAAGCATAGCTTTGGCTACATTTTTTTCCACTCACTATAGATTATACTTTATATCTTCTCTTTTCATTCTTTACATACCTTTATAGGTTGGTCTTTGAAAGAAGTATTTCTTCCTTACATTAAAGTTTTTAAAAGTATGCTTTGGCTTGAATCAGTTTCTTCAGATCATTGATTCAGTATTAGAAAGTCTACTAACAAAAGTCTACTAACAAAAAAAAATTCTTTTAACTGAAAGATAAAGAAACAAACGCTAGTTTTTCCATTTTGAAATGACTTTGGAGTGACCTTGTCTTGTTTAAATAAGTACCACTCTAGCTGTGGTCTGATGAACAATGCCAGGCCATGAACAATTATTGCAATAAGAAAAGTATGAAAACTGAGTGTTTATAAGAAATTTTAGCAATTTGATATTACCACGGCATCCAATTATATTGTCATGTGTCTCATAATACATTTATATTGTATATTACAAAATATTGGTCAGTGATAGATTAGAATTTATTTTCTTGGTCCATCTTCCCTGGTTTAAAAAAAAAAAAAGCCTTAGTCTAAATGACGTTGTAGTCTCAGAATGAAGACAGTGTGACCCAGAGTTGTTACCTGGCTTTGGGTGTCAGAATCTCCTTCTAGAGATAATTCCTGGTTCTTTCTATTCCTGAACAAAGAACTGAACAAAACAAAGGTAAACAGTGGCAAGGTTTCATATTTATTAAAGGCAGGAAGAACACAGAAGGATAAGGTTGGGAAAGAAGGGATTTTCAGAGTATGTTTGGGCTGAGTAGAAGTAGAAAAAAGGAAAAAAAAATAAAGATGCATCCTACAGCATAGGGTGGGCTATTGTGAAGAGACACGCGAGAAAGCACTTAATGGAACTTGTCTCTTTTTTTATATTTCCCACCCTGGCTTCACATCCACATCATCCTATCAAAATCCTGCTCAGATTTTTGGGAGAAGTCCACAAGCAGGGCTCTGAGAATTTTTCTGCACATGTTCCCAGGATCTGATCACACTTCTTTTCCCAGCTAGTTTTAGACATATCCTATCTTACTGCCTCAGAGTAGGACTCAAAAAAAATTTTTTACAATTATTCATTATTACTTGATGAATGATATATAATTTAAATCCTTACCATTTGCTCAACTGAACATATAACAAAAAAAATTTTAATGGGGTTTTGCAACCTTTTTTAAAAGGGCATGAAATAACTTGCCTAATTTTCGTGGCTCTTGATGAAGAATTGTACCCAAGTTTACACTACTCAAAAGAAATGACACATAGGCTAAAGTTAAAATTTAGTTTCACTTCCTCTGTCATGCAATCCACTGATTCAACTGCCTCTGCACACAGACATGAATGTATGATGGTTGTTTTAATAATATTAACTCAACATCAGAACTGAATCCGTGGCACAGTCATGAAAAATCAGTGTATCACTGAGTTCTTTCTGGAGAAATTCTGAGCTGAGTACAGAAAGCTCTACTCCTTGAAGTTATGTATTTTTAAAATACCTCTTGTTATGGTTGATACATTGTGTCAACTTGAGAAGTTTAGAAGTTTAACTAAGAGATCAGCAGGGAGCCAGGGCCCTTACTTGGTAAATATCCTCCTCCTATGCAAGAGGAGGGCAAGGAGATTTTGTGAGCATTACAGCTGCCCTGAAGTGGGGCTGGCCTGTGTACAAAGTACACCTTTTGTTCTGGCTGCTTTTGCTGGCTGCTGCCTTGAAGTGTTGCCCTGGTGCCATGCCACCCTGCCTTGGACCCAGCTGATTATGGACGGAAACCTCCATAAACTGTAGGTTAAATAAATTTTTCCTTCTTTCATTTTGGGTGCCGGGTGTCTTGGAAGACCTTTACCAAACTCAGGTTTTACACGATGGAGGTCTGAGTGTACACACTGTGTTCTTAGATCTCTTCCTCCCCGATACAGCAGCAGCAGAGGAGTATTGCCGCTGGTTTTGCTCTAACACGTGCCTCATTTGCATTAACTAGGTTAATGCCTCCGTCAGTTGATTTCAGGTACCCTCTTAGTTTCCACATGCTTCAGGTCTCTTCTCTGAAACTTAAAAATGGAGACAAGGATATTGTGCAGGTTAAATCACATAATGCTTGTGAAGTATCTTTTGCAGGACAGGATCTACACGGGTTGATCACTAGCATTTCCCTTTGTGTTACCCTTGCTTTCTTGACCAAACTCCCACCATGAGTATAAATTGTTAAAAATGTAGTCTTACACATGTGAGTTCAAGCTCCAGCTTCTCCATCTACTAGCTTATGTGATTTTATGACCTAGGTAACTGCTTAACCTCTTTAAATCTCAGTTTCTACAACCTAAGTGCCCATCAACGGATGAATGGATTTTAAAGATGTGATGGATGTGTTTGTGTGTGTATGTACATGATGGCAAATTAGTCCGCCATTAAAAAAGGAGAAGCTGCCATTTGCAACACTATAGGAAAACCTGGAAAATATTATACCAACTGAAATAAGTCAGAGACAGGAAGACAAATACAACTAACTCGATATGAAGAATGTTTAAAAAATCAGATACACAGAAACAGAATGGATGGTGGTTGCTAGGAGTTGAAAGAGGGTGAGTTTGGGGAAATGTTGGTTAAATGATATACACTTAGTCATACGATGGCCAAGTTTTGGGGATCTGATGTAAAGGGTGGTGTACATGTGATAGGTGGCAATGGATGTGATTTTGACTGTGGTGATCATTACATAGTGTGTACAGGTCAACTCGTTGAGTTATACACCTTGAATATATTAAATCTTTGACAACTGAATATTTTTTGAAGTCTCAGTTTTGAATAAGTCTTGAAGTCTCTATTGTTCTATTTATGTATGAGTCTAGACAATATGTCTTGGCCTATTGGCTTGATCCTGAATTCTCAGAATCTGGAGGCTTCCTTTGTGTACCCCAGTCCTTATCGACTGCATTTCTGTTCCCACCTACTGGTTTCCTTCAGCAGACAAATTTCGTCGATGCCCATTTTTCCATCTTACCAGAGCCCTAAGGTGTTAGAGGGCCTTTGGAGGATCTTTTAGCAGCTTTTGCTGGCCTAACATCCTCTGCTTAGCTGCTCTACCCTGACCTCCCCCTGCCGTCTTCCCAGGACACCCATGTTGCCTCCTGGCTTCTTCACTTTCCATCCAGAGCTCCCCGAGCTGATTAGTGCTGGGACTGAGCAAGTGATCTGGCCCCTCGGCTGCCTGCTCAGCCATAGAGCTGACAGGACTTGCCTGTGGAGCACTCAGGGCCTCAGACCCGTGCTGGTCTCTGCTTGCACATCACCATCACGTCATAACACTGGCACCAGACTGAAGGCAGATGCTGGAAGAGCTGGTTTGTCTGGAGCTTAGATTGACTGTGGCTCTTCTGTGAGCTTCTACTGACATTTCTCTTTCCAGTGAAACCTTAGGTTTCTACCTTTGCCTTCCCACTCTTTGTTTATGGTCCCCTGTTCAGCTTTGTTCCACTTACTGGAGGAACTAAGAATCCTATGCCCACATGCAAGGCCTGAAAGACAGCTGTGCCCCACAAGGGCCCCGCTTGAGTTTGATCTGCCCTGCCTCTGGGGTGGGGCAGGACAGGCAGGTCCTAGATGAGGTCGAGGTCCATTGTTCATCTTCAAATTCTGGGATGGGGACTAATGATGAGAGGCCTGTTGGGGTATGGAGAAGACAAGGCTCTGCCTTACACGAAGCCATGATAATTGCTGTACCCAGCCACAGCACTCATGTGAAAATGGGGTGATGTTTTTCATAGCTGTCCACCCAGTTACCTCATTTATGAGCTAGTGGTCACACGGTTAGGTTTCTGAAGGGAAAGAAAACATACACATAGAGGTGCCAGCTCTCACTGGATCAAACAGCATGAGAGTTGGTTCTATATCTGAGAAGCTTAAGGATGCTTAGATAATCTGTGAGTATTCATTCATCCATTCATTCAAAAACATGCAGTGAGCACTTACTATGCACTACATGCTAACTTGGTGTTGAGGCTTGCAGAGAGGAGTTTCCACACCATGTGGCTGGTGGTCCTTCCTTCAGACTCACTGAAGCGCCTGTAACCCACAGATGCCACCCACCTCTCAGCTATGAAAGCCTACCAGGACCCTCACCGAGGGAATGAGGTTCCTGCCACGTCGGAGATTCTCACTGTCTTTAGGATACAGTTTGGGAAATGGCCTTGTCATTGCCAAATAAGCCCCCTCGCTTAAAGTCAAATGTCAATAAAAACATTCTACATTTCAACCACAGGAGAAGGGGACCTGTTTTGGTTTGGGATTTTTTTCCCACAAACAAAATGAACTTTGAATTCCTCTCTTGTTCCCAGGGAAAGCCATGAGAGAATTTCCATAACTTGGAAGTCTTCTAGTCCTTTTTCCCTAAAGACTCAACTCAGCTCTTTCTTTTTTTATTTCCCTGAAATAGTTTTTGTTCAACTAATGATCAAAAGATGCCACCTTTATAAATGATTTAGAGTTAAGTCTGTGTATCATCTACATTTTGCCTCTTATGGTTCAGCAACTTGGTAAAATCTAAGGACTGAGATTTCAGCTAGATAGCAGTCCGGGTTTCCAGGGCAATAAGGGATCCTTGGAGCCCTCAGCAGACTGCTGAAGACAGTGCCCTAGGAAGACTCCTCTGTGCCATCCATAGGAGATGCTTTGACTCCCCAGAGCCAGGTTAGCGACAGGGTGCTCTCCTGTCATTAACCCAGACTCTCTTTAAACAAATGCTGGAAGAGAAGAAACTGAGAGAATTATACCATAACACTAAACGTCTATTAAATATTCGACACTTCAGGAAAATCTAGTTGTCCACCTAGGGACGAAGGCTCCTAGGACTGGCATCTTACACAGTGTTCAGGCCACTGGGACGCAGCCGAGGCTCCCAGAAATCTTGCCGGCATAGCTCAGAGCTCATCCAGATGTTTTTAATTGTAACTCCCCGGACGGAGCAGTGCCAAGGCAATGAATCCCCGAGGGATCATCATCTATGCTATCACTAAGGTGAAGGAAATCTAATAGTTTGTTAAATCAAAATTACTATATCACTAGGCATGGTGGCCCATACTTATATTCAGAAGGCTGTGGCAGGCAGATCACCGTGAGTCTGAGGCCAGCCAGGGCTGTATAATAAATTCAAGGCCAGCCTGAACTACATAGGGAGACCCCGTCTTCAACAACAACAACAACAACAACAACAACAACAAAAACTAGGCAATACTTAGATGCCCCTCCAAAAGTAGATCCATCACTCCAGAAGGCAAGCAGAAGGTTTACACAACTATCAGCAGCTAATCAAGAAACAACAGATCTGCACCATGTTGGAACTTAGGGCGCTGAGCCAACCAGCAACTAGCCTGCTGCCCTGGTAAGTGACTGTGGTCTGGCAAGCCGCGGCCACCTCAGGGCGGGGAAATAAGAAGCAACAGCGTTTCCTGAGATCCGAGCCATGTTGGAATTTAGGGTGCTGAGCCAACCAGTAACCAGCCTGCTGCCTACCGGGGCACGGGCTTAGAATCAAACATACCAGCCCAAAGCCAAAAGAAGGGAGGAAATTATAAAGATTAGAGCAGAAATTAATGCAATAGAGACTAAGAAAGCAGTACAAAGGATCAATGAATCAAAGAGTTGGTTCTTTGAAAGAATAAATAAAATTGATAAGCCCCTGGCCAACCTTATTAAAAAAAGGAAAGAAAAAACTCAAATTCATGCAATAAGAAATGAAAA
>PVJX010041761.1:0-14497 GCA_004027295.1 Dolichotis patagonum
GACCAAATATTAACCCAAAAGGGGAAAAAGACAAAAAGAAAAAGCAAAATGCAATCTCAAACATCTAGTCCATCAGGAGTAAATACAGGAGACATTGAAACAGAGAACTGCAACAGTAACACACTAGAAATCTCTACAAAGATAGCAAGTGAAATTAAAAAACAACTCTATGAGGCTATAGAGGAAATCCAATTAGAAGTAATCTCTCATGTAGAGACAGAAATAACAACCATAGCAAAGGAGTTGCTCAGTGTAGCTAGAGAAGAAATAGATAAAAAACAAAGTACAGGAGCATGGGAAACTGATTGAAGCCTTGAATAAACAATATAGAAAACAAGTAGACTTCTTGAAACAAACACAAACGGACATCCAAGAAACAAAAAAAAATTTATTGAAAGCTGGAAAAACCATTTAAATGAAGCTGAGGATACAATTTTGGACCTTAGGAAAGGATCACAATTAGACATCATTAAAGTCTAGAACTTTTAAAAATAACAAAGCAGCATGAAATGACAATCCAGCAGCTTCAGGATGACACAAAGAGAAATAATATAAACTAATAGGCATCAGTGAAAACACTGGAGTAAATGCAAATGACAGAAATAAACTATTCACAGAAGTAATAGCAGAAAATTTCCCAAACATGGGGGAAAAATTTGATATGCAGATAAGTGAGGCATATGGAATGTCCAACAATCATAACAAAAATAAATCTACACCCAGACATATAAAAATTAAGATCACAGACATGCAGCATAAAAACAGAATTTTAAATGCTGTTAGAAAAAAGACACAACTCACCTATCAAGGAAAGCCCATTAGAGAATCATGGCACTTTTGAGTACAAACCCTTAAGTCAAGATGAGCTTGGAATGAGGTATTTAAAGCTCTGAAAGAAAACAACTTTCAACCCAGACTGATGTACCTGCAAAACTTTCATTCAAAGTTAATGGAGAAACAAGATACTTCCATGACAAAGAACAACTGAAGAAATTCTCATCCACCAAAAAACCCTAGAAAGAGTATTGAAAGACATCATAGATAGAGATAAAAATGACCACAATCTCCAGAACAACAACAGAAAGAAACCACCAGGTAGGGCAAGCAATTAAACACGGGGGGAAGCAGAAAGCAAACAATGGGAACATAACATGGCAAAGTTGAGCCAATACATATAAGTTATATCCATATAAGTTATATCCATAAATGTAAATGGCTTCAACTCATCTATCAAAAGAAATAGGTTGAAAGAATGTATCAAGAAACATGATCCCACAATATGCTGTATACAAGAAACACATTTGACCCAAAAGGAAATTTACAGATTAAAAGTCAGAGGATGAAAAACATTATTCCATGCAACAAGAACCCAGAAAAAAGCAAAGGTAACTAGTCTATTTGCAGACAATGTGAACTTCAAACCTAAAATGTTTAAAAGAGATAAAGAAGGTCACTACATACTTGTTGGGGGCATATTCAAGAAGAAGAACTATCAATTATAAATATATATGCACCAAATACAGGAGCACATAAATACATAAGACAAATACTAATGGACATGAAAAACCAAATACACAGGAACACAATTATAACAGGGGACCTTAATACCCCATTGTCACAAAGAATTAGATAAACTAGACAAAATGTCAGCAAAGAAAGAACTGAATCATGTCTGTGAGCAAACGGACCTAGTAGATGTTTACAGAGTGTTCCACCCAACCACATCAGAATACTTCTTCTCAGCTGTGCATGGGACATTCTTCAAAATAGACCATATAATAACCCATACAACATTCTTAAGTAAATGCCAAAAGACTGAAATTATCCCATACATATTATCTGACCAGGGTGTACTGAAATTGGAAATTAATGGAAAAAGAAATTACAAAACCTGCATAAATACATGGAAAATAAATAACAACCTTCTGAACAACCAGTGGGTTACAGATGAAATTAAAAAAGAAACAAAAAAATACTTATATCTCAATGAAAGTACAGAAACAACATACTGTAATCTGTGGGATGCAATGAAAGTGGTCTTAAGAGGGAAATATATAGCAATAAATTGTCATATCAAGAAAACAGAATGAGCACAAATAAACAATCTAATGCTTCATCTCAAGCTTCTAGAAAAAGAAGAGCAAGTTAAAACCAAAGCTCATAGAAGAGATGAAATTGTAAAGATTAGAGCAGAAATCAATGCAATTGAAATTTAAAAATAATACAAAGAATTAATGAATCAAAAATCTGGGTTTATGAGAGAATAAATAAAACTGACAAACCATAGCTAACTTTATCAAGTAAAAGAAAGAAAAAACCCAAATTCACACAATAAGGACTGAAAAGAGGGAAATTACTGCAGATCCCATGGAAACTGAAAAGATCATGAATACCTACTTTGAAAATCTTTACTCACATAGAGTGGAAAACACATAGGAATTGACCAGATTTCTACAAGCACATGAACTACGAAGCTCAACCAAGAAGACATAGCAATTTTGAATAAAGCAATATCAGGTAGCGAAGTTGAAAATGTGATTAAACACCAACAAAGAAAAGCCCAGGTCTTGATGGATTCACAACTGAATTCTGCAAGAAATTTAGGGAATATTTGATGCCAATTCTCCTTAAACTCTTCAATGAAATTGAAAAGAAAGCATTTCTCCTTAAATCATTTCTGGAGCCAAGTATTACTCTAACACCAAAACCAGAGAAAGACCCAATCAAAAAGGACAACTACAGGCCAATATCACTAATGAACATTGATGCAAAGATTCTTGGTAAAATACTGGTAAATACTGTGTAACAAATCATCAACAAATCAAGATTATACCTCACAACCAAGTGGGGTTCATTCCGGGAATGCAGGGATGTTTTAACACATGAAAATCAATAAATGTAATACACCACATCAACAGAGCCAAAAACAAAAACCACATGGTCATCTCAATAGATGCAGAAAAACCTTTTGATAAAGTCCAACACTTGTTTATGATAAAAAGCCTTCAGAAACTTGGAATACATGGTGTCTACCTCAATCTCATAAAAGCCATCTATTACAAATCAACAGCCAACATTACACTAAATAGACAAAAACTGAAAGCTTTCACTCTAAAATCAGGAACAAGACAAGGACATCCACTATCACCACTACTATTCAATATAGTTCTGGAAAAATTGGGCAAAGCAATAAGACAAGAGAGAAAAATAAAATGAATAAAGATAGGAAAGGAAGAAGTTAAGTTATCACTATTTTCAGATGACACTATACTCCATATAGAAGACATCCCCCCCAAAAAAAGAAGACCCCAAAACCTCCATTAGAAGACTACTAGAAGTGATAAACAAATTCAGCAGTGTGGCTGGATACAAAGTCAATGCTCAAAATTCAAAAGCATTCCTGTTCACGAACAAAAAACTCACTGAGAGAGAAAATATGGAAATACTGTCTTTCACAATAGCATCTAAAAAAGTGAAATATTTAGGAATCAACCTAACTAAGAATGTAAAACACCTATATGCTGAATATTATGCCATGCTAAAAAAGGAGATTGAAGTGGATATAAGAAAATGGAAGGATATCCCTTGCTCTTGGTAGGAAGAACCAACATGGTGAAAATGTCCATACTCCCAAAACTCTTTTACAGATTTAACACAATCCCAATCAAAATACCATTAACATAACTCGCAGATCTAGAGAAAATGTTTCTAAAATTCATTTGGAAACAGTACAAACCTAGAATGGCAAAGATGATTCTGGGCAACAAAGGTAAGGCAGGAGGCATCTCAATTTCTCACTTGAAACTATACTATAGGAGCAACCAGCCTGCTACCCTGGTAAGTGGCTGTGGTCTGGCAAACCCCGGACAGCCCGGGCAAGAAGCAGCCACGTCTCCTGAGATCCACGCCATGTTGGAACTTAGGGCACTGGGAAACTGAGCAAGCAGCCTGCTGCCCTGGTAAGCAGCTGTGAGTCTACTGGCGAGTGGGCTGAGAATCAGACATCCCACCCCCCCACCCCCTGCCATTAGCAAGTGGGAGCCAGAGATCTGAGCATCTCTTGGGAGGTTGACCATATGTAATATAGCAAATAAGGGGGATTTCCTTCTACCATCTCTTTGAAGGCAAATATTTTTATCACCATTTTGCTTTGTCCTGATTAATGGTATTGCTCTATTCAATATTCTGCTTTGATAAGTTCTATAATATTCTGTATTTCCTTTGATTTTGCTATGCCTGATTGAAAGAACAACTATTGTGAAGATAATGAGATATACTATGATACCTATTACTGTTATCCCGGTAACCTGCTGTGAAGTTTTGTACCACTTTCACTACACTGTCTTAATTGGCTTTACTCCATCCTGTTCTGTTGTATTTTACTACCTTCAAATTAATTAAAAAATTTTAAAAAACAAACACATTTAACTTGAAAGCAAATTTTTAAGCTGAAACTCAAAGGAGATAAAACAATTTTCCATACAACAGGAGATCAGAAAAAAAAAAGCAAGGGTAACTTGCCCATCAACCACAGAATGGATAAGAAAAATATGGTATTTTCATACCATGGAAAGCTAACTATACCCAACTAACTATAAAGTAGAGTAATCTTGAGGCTCTTGTCAAGTAAATGGATGCAACTGTAGATCGTGTTCATGGGTGAAACAGTTTGAACATGTATGGGTAAACCCTAGCATAAAAAAACAGGAGTTGTAGGGATCAATGTGTGTTATAAAAGTGATAGGGGAGGAAATACCAGGGAGGAGAAGGTAATGACACTGTTAACATCTTACTGTCTTGGCTTAAACTCTTGTACTGTTTTCACAATTTTGTTAGGCTTGGTTTTGTTCTGTCTTGTTTTGTTAGATTTTACTGTGTCTGATGGGCAGCTATTTTGAACCTAATGGTGTGTATTATGGTATTCATGGTTGGTTTCATATTTTCTTCTTTTGAAGTTCTGTAATGTTTTCATTTGTTTGTTTAATTGATTTTATTCTGTTGTGTTTTGTTTGATTTTATTATGTGTGATAGTATGGACAAATGTTTCAAAGAAAATGAGACATTCTAGAAACCATTGTTCATTTCCTATTATCTCACGTGGAAGTCCTGTAATGCTTTCATTCTTTGGATTGGTTTTATACTATTTTGTTATGTTTGATATTGTTGTGTGTGAAGATTGGACAATTATTTTAAAGAAAACAAGAAACATTATGGTAGCCACTGTTGATTTCCTATTGTCTTGTTTTGAAGTCCTGTGATGCTTGCATTGTTCTATTCTGATTTGCTTTGTTCTGTTTTGTTTTGTTTTATTCTCTTTAAAATAAAAAAGATTTTAGAAAGAAACTATACTACAAAGCCACAGGGATAAAGTCAGCATGGTACTTGCAAAGAAATAGACCTGAGGATCAATGGAACAGATTAGAAGATGCAAACACAACTACAAAGACACTCTGATACTTGATATTTGACAAAGGGGTTAAACATGTTCACTGGAAGAAGGATAGCCTCTTTAATAAATGGTGTTGGAAAAATTAGCTTTCCACCTACCAAAGACTAAAACTAGACTGAGCCTATCGCCATGCACTAAACTAAAGTCAAAATGGATCAAAGATGTAAATATTAAAACAGAAACACTAAATCTACTGGAAGACAAGCTAGGTAGAAGTCTTGGAGACATATGAGTAGGCAAAGAATTCATGAACAAAAGGCAAACTGCACAGGAAACACTTCAAGTAATCTATTGGGACCTCATATTATTAAAAAGTTTTTGCAATTCAAAAGAAATCACCAGTAGACAGAAAAGAAAGCCCACAGAATGGGAAAAATTTTAACCAGCAGCCACTCAGAAAAAATACTTATATCCAAAACATATAAAGAACTAAAAATACATCAGGGCCCCCAAATTTAAAGACTCTCTCCAAAAATGGGCAACTGAGATGAACATAGATTTTTTTCTCAGATGAAGACATACAAATGGCAAATAAATACTTGAGGAAAAGTTCACCATCACTGGTCATTCAAAAAATGAAAATTAAAACAGCATTGAGATTTCATCTCACTCCAGAAAGAATGGCTACCATAAAGAAATCAACTGGTTTCAAACATTGGCAAGGCCGCAGGGAAAAAGGAACACTCTTTCACTGTTGGTGGGGGTGTAGACTGGTGCACCCATGGTGGAAATAAGTATGGAGATTTCTCAGAAGACTATGATTGGAAGTTCCATTCAATGCAGTTATTCCCCATCTGGGTATTTTCGCAGAAAAACTGAAAAGGGCATGTCACAGTGATATATACACCCTTGTTTATAGCAGCACAATTTGTAATAGCTAAATCTTGGAAACAACCAAGATGCCCATCAACAGCAGAGTAGATGAAAAAGATGTAGTATTTTTATACAATGGAATATTACTCAGCTATAAAAGATGATGATCTTGTGGCTTTTATAGGTAAAAGGAGGGAACTAGAGACTATCCTCATAATTGAAATAAATAAGAATCATATTTATAAATATCACATTGTCTCTCATGTAAAAAGTAATAAAAACTGTAGTAGTAGCAAGATCTGAAATGTGTAATATCTATTGTAAAAAAGAAAGGGAAGGAAAGTGCTCTACATGATATAAGTACATGTATAAGTACGTTTAAGTGTATAAGATAGATAATCATATTATTAAGTTTTTGTTGGATTTAAGAGGTTGCACTCTCATTGTTTGCACACTTTCTGTGCTTTAATTTTGTGACTTGAACAACTATTTCTAAGATGACATTATGTAATTTATCAACTAGTGATTTCTTAGCATCAATTTTTTGAAATTCTGTATTATTTCTACCCTTTTTTCTGTTTTGCTTTTTTTCTCTTTAAATAAAATTTTAAAAAAGAAATCTGCTATATATCTAGTGAGTTTACATTGACAAGAGGTCCAGTGCTTTTTTTCCTAATACCTATTAACAATTCTGTATTACACCCTTGGGCATTTGACTAAAATGTGACGCGGATAGGCTTTCATTGACTCATGGCCCTTTTAGGTTTTATTTGCCTCATATATCTGTATGTTGAAGTATTTCCAAATATTCAGAAATTTTTCTGCTATTATATCTGTAAACCAGATTTTATATCCTCTTGTGTTTTCTGGTGTTTCACTTATTCTAATTAAATATAAATTAGTTTTGTTTGCTTCCTTTTGCAAAAAAAAAAACATTAGATGGCTATTACATTCAACAAATTCACATTAATTATGTAGAAATGAATAAAAGTAGTTGTTGTATTTTGAGAACTTATTATCTGGCTGGAAAAGAAACAGGAAAAATGTGTGTGAAGTGCATCAACTTTGAAGTTACCTAAGAGAAAAATGATTCTAGAATAAGACTAAATCAAACAAACTGTAAATAATGTGACAAAATCCTCCTTGATACCAAACAGTCAATATAAATATTATGGAAATTTAAAAAAAAAACATAAACTAATAAAACTTGAAAAGCAGGACCAATGATGATTTAAAGAAATATAAATTGTAGATTACAGAAAGTCAATATAGTTAAAAATTGTTTTTACACAGTTAAGCAACTGATGGAAAGTCACATAAAGAAACACGAGTTAACCAGCTTGTAAGATGGTTTCAAAATTTCCAAATCCAAACAAAGATCAAAAAATATTTATGATGAACATTGAGATCATAAAATTATTTATAGTCAGATTTTAAAATTCCTAAAGAAATCCAATTACATAGGCACTTGTAAGTGCTTGACGTTTAAAATGTAAAAGCACAATTTACCAAAATCACACCCTGTAGAATCTTACAGGCTTTCCTTTATACTAACCTTCCAAACTTTATGAAAGGACCAATGTGTCTATTGAGAGAATTACTTGTTTCTCATTCTGTAGACTTAAATTGGATTTAATCATTACTTCATATATAACACATCCCTTTCCCTTTCATCCCCCACCACACACATTCTCTCTAAATTTAATTAAAATAACTGAAATGAAACTAGAGATAATTTGTTTTTTAAATAGACTGCCACATGCTCCATTTACATAAAACCCATTAGTTTGCATTAAATACAAATTAGCTGCTGATATGAATTAAATCACGTATAAATAGTTAAGAATAGCCGCAGAACCAGGCATTTTAATTAATATAACTGTTAACCAGATTTATTTTTAAGGTAAACAAGAATCTTACTCATTTATTCTTCCATACAATAGGCTAGGCAATGCTGGCTGCCCTAGACCAGCCCATCATTTCTGTGTGAATACACATCCAGGAGAAAGCCTGATGGGACTGTCCAAGTGTGCAAATGATCACAGGTTACCAATTCAGAAGTTATAGCATTCCAAAGCATAGAAGAATCTACTCTAAGAAGTAACGCCTACAGTTTATATACTACCTGAAATATCCAAGTTTTTCCTCCGACCCTACTTAGTCACGGTTTAATTTAAAGCAAGATTTTTTTTAAGTATACAATATTATTTTTTTGCTATTCTTATTTTGACTATTCCATGCACACCACTAACAAGTATTTCCTGTAAATAATAATTTTCTGGACTAATTAGAATTTAGATTTTGGCAAACATTACTGTGTTCACCCAGATTCTTTTTATTACACAAATTGAATCTCATGCTGCCTTGAGGTCCTTAAATAGGGGCACAGAAATTCAAGTCCACATGCTGACTTCGGGCACCTTGAGATTCAAGGATCTAATTGGATCACCAGGCTAAGTATGATTCTTCCTTTTCTGAGGGCCACTTTCCTCCTTTGCTTCCATTCTCTGGCACTCTCTGACACTCTCTGATGTCACGGTAAGAGAAAAATAGCTACCAGAAACTTCAGACTTCATACAAGATTTCAGAAACACCACTTCTTTCCCAATCATTCCAGTGAGTGTCTCTCAAACTAAGTCACTGTTACCTAGCCACATAGGTCTGTGCCTATGAGAATCAGATAGAGAGGATCACCGAAAGCTCTGATCACTCATACTCGCATGCTTGCTCTAAAAGTGGGAAAAGGGTCACCTCCAACTGAATCACAGGATGTAAAGATACAGATGGAATGTTTTGCTCAAATAAAAACTTACTTTTTTTGTTGTTGCAGATAAAGAATAAGGAAGAGTATTAGCATGGCAAACAAATAACCAGAAACAGAAACCAATAGCCATTATGGTATGCTAATTCTTGCTTTGATGCTACACTGTCAGCCTTCTTCAGTTCCCTCATTTAGGCACTGGTTTATCAATCAGTAAAAAAATCAAAGGTATCTAATCAATATTCACCTGCAAAAAAATCCCTGTGCAAGCAGCCACAAGACTTGCAAATGGCAGCCACGGATACTCAACAAATAAAGAGCCCATATAGAAAAGCCTTCAGTAGTCTTAAATCATGCTGTTGAATGTACACTGTTAAAATATGAATGCTACATTATGTGTGCATTCTGACTGAAGGTTAGAGAGGATTAATGAGACAGGTTTAATTGACTGGAACATAAAGTCCTGGGCATTTATAAAAGAAAAATACCACTTAAGTCATAATATTAAAAAAATCTGACGTGACAAAAAGCAGCTTCTCATTTTAGCTGACAAACCGGGGGAGTTGCTTGTATTTTCTCTCCACTTGAATAACAATATTTCATTCCATTGTACATATTAGGCACAGTTTAAAGTTTTATATAATATGTTACAGATACTAAGACAAGCCCCCCAAAAAAGGTATTGCCAACATTTTATGAATCCTTTCAGAATTTGCAATGAAGACTATGGACACCATAGAACCCTCTGAAAAAAATATTTAAATTCAAAAACAAAATAATTTTTACAGGAAATTAAGGAAAAATATTCAAGTAAAATTACCAGAAAATGAAATTGTGATATAACAATGCATGTCCTTCTATATTAACATATTAAACAAAAACCAATGCCATTGGAGTAGATAGCTTATTTTTGAGATTCAATAATTACTATGATGCAAAATTATCTAATATTTCAACTGGGCAAAATGTCACAAAGATAATAGTAATGTGGTCTGTGGCTTATATTCACAATTGAAAGAATGTAAATTTCAATTCAATGTTACTGAAAATAAAGACATAAATTTTCCCATCCTTACACACAGATTTCTGACAAAGAACATTTTTTTATGACTTGAGGGATAAAAATCCCTGCAAATCACTACAATAAGGCTTTCTATCCATCAGCTCTTGGACCTTATTGTAATTTTTCTTTTCATCTCTACTTTATTCCATGCCATATTTTCACAGGAGAAATTCCAACCTTTATTACCCATTTCCCACCCAATCTTTTTTTCTATGTGGTTAACTTTGACTCTTAAGTAAGAATTAAAACAATCTATCATTAGATTCCTTTTTGAATACCTTAAAAAGGTTTTATTGTTCATATTTTGCCCAATTTTCTTAGTCTAACAGTTGTAGAAAACCCATGACTGTATATTACTTGGTGATTAATCAGAGAAATCAAAGAACATAAAAGAAGAAACCATTTCATCAATCCTATAACTCACTCAACTTCACAAAGAAAGAAAGAAGATACCAAGGCTGAAATAGAGCCTCTGGTGCTCCATTCCTCGCTTCAACCCTAAACTGAGTAAGTGAGCATGCATATTCTGTCAGGAAAAATAGTGAGAACTGGGCTCAGTAGAAGACAAGTGTTTAATTACAGTAACAGTAGCAAATGACCAGGGCATCATCATGCAATTCCATTAGCAATAACACAGGATGAATACGAGAAAAAAACATTTGAATGTTATCAAGTGGAATCTTGGCTGTCTTTGATTGGCTCCTACAATAATCATTATAGTGATTATTTATACATCACAGTAACTGGCCATCTCTAGGACACAGCAGTAATAGAAACTGTAACAGGAACTATTACCTGGGTAACTAACAGACTGGCTGGGGGAATTTTCTGCTACACTTTCCTGATATTTTAGTTTCTTCAGCAAATCTTTGATAGGCATGTTACATGTGATCTTTTGAAGCAAGGCCCAACTGGAAGCAGCAACATTAGGGCCATCAAAGGATAGCAAAGGATGAACCCTAGCCAAGGTCTCCATTATAGTGTCTCTCCCTAAGCCACTTTTAGGAAGAAATATGTTTTTACACTAATCAGGCATGGGAGTCAGTTTGACCCTGTAGTGTGTCCAGTGTACCTTGGATGTTCCTCAAATCTTGGTCAATTTTGGAATAAAGGGAAAGGACTTCTAGAAAAAAGAGTGGGGAGCAAACAAATACATATGCAAGCTGAAATGAAAGCAAGGACTGTGGTAAGCAACCGGAAAAGGTACAAGCATCAAGGTGAATAATGCATCCAAGTATACAGCAATCCTCTGATTGGTGTCCTGAGGCTTCAGTCATGTGTGAACTGGTCAGCATCTGGAGTGACCACAGCAGTGCTTTCAGTGTATCATCTCTTCAGAGAACTTCATAGGATCTGTCTGGTCCAGGAAAATTCTTCAGTGATCACCTGATGGACTCTTCTAACTCTGGAATGGTGGATCTAAAGCTGGATTTCTGAAACTTGAAGAGGTAGTTAATATGCACCTGAGTTAAATTTGTGTGCAGCTGTGTCTAAATTTTATGGTCTTTCAGCTAAATTTTATGAAACTGGTTACAAGATGTTCTTGTTCTGTCTGCTTTCTCCAAAGCTTGCATGTCCACATCCATATCTATTAACTTCATGTCATCTCAAATATTTGTTTTCTATTGAAATTAAAAACCTTCATTTCCCTATTAGTTCTTGCATGGCTTCTTCAAAGGACTCACATCTCTTGCTCAGTTATTTTCTTTTTCTTTTTTTTTCTTTTTTTTGGGGGGGATAGAACTCATGACTTTGCATTTGTTGCTCAGTTATTTTCACCTCAGCACATTCAATATTGGTATTCAGTTACCTTAACTAAATACATATTTAAATCTATATGCTTAACTTATAACCTTTGAGAAATAATTAAAGATTAATGAACTGATATTTTACTCTGAGTTTATTGGTTTTTGTTTTTCATTTCAAAATAATTATTTCATCTGTCATTTAAATTGTTATTTAATACACAATATATTATTTAACTCAAATTAGTTTTTATCTCTCACTTAAATTGCACTTCTCCCTGGCACTGTGCTGTTCTGTGTTTAGACAATAACAAAAGACTGAAACCCATTACAGTACAACATAATACTATCTCTTATTCATCACTTTTATCTACTGTGTCTAGTATTGTGTTTGATACATGGAAAATGCACAATAAATATTTGATGAATGAAAATGAACCAAAGCAAAATGAATTAGGATGGAAGTCTGTTGGAAGAAAAACAAAGCCAAATACAAACAAATTCACTTTCAGCAGTTTGAGATTATCCACTTAGTAGATGTATCCACTTAGCAACATAGACTTACATAGTGTCCTGAGTGAACATGTGAATGCTTGCTTTGGGACATATGTCATCTAGCACTTAAACATGCACTTTTCCAATGTTTCCTTTACATGCAAAGAACATTGGAAATGCACTTTATATGAAACAGAAGCATTTATTTACTAGGTGAAAAATATTCTAAGGATATTTATGTATAAGGTAATTATATGTTTTAAATCCGAGTGAGGAAAACTTAATCACATACAATATTTAAATATAATACTTATATGTGTCTTCTTTTTGATGCCTCTGAATATACTATATAATACTATAGTAACATGCTTTACATCGCTTATAACCATTAGGTAATATAGCACTGTGTCAATGAAAGGATAGCTGCAGGAGGCAGTTCTTAGAAAATTCAATCCCTTCATAAGCAACTGACCTTAAGAGTCAGAAAGAAACAGTCCAGTTGCATTGGCAGAGCATACAAAAACTGAAGTGACACTAATAGTGAAATACAGAAAATGCTCCAAGTCTTTTTAATATCAAAAAAGAGGTCATGCTTCCACATGTTTCCACCAATTCATAAATAATTTACCACCATTACAGCTATGCTGCATTGTGATGAACTCAGTCACATGGCTGTTGCTAATCTGAGTTGTATACAATAGTTCAAATCAATATTTAAAGCAGTTAAAAAATTATTTGTTTGTAATATTCTTACCTTTTTATATCAACTTATCTTTAAGGTCAGTTTAATACTTAGCAAATATTTTTCAGTAATAAAGTTAAAAAATAAATATTATAAAAATTATGTCATTTTTAACCCACAAATTCACCTCTGAACACTGAAATTTATATTGAAAATCATAAGCCTCTTATCAATAGTCATAAAATCTGTGTACAGCACCTCTGCCCCTTCCCTGAACCTCACATTCATTCTCTGAGTGTGTCCACCAATAATAGTCATCTAAAGGTCACTAGAGATAATAAACAATTTTGTGAAAAACTACTTATGGGTGGTTTTTTAAATGAAATTGTATTCATTAAATAATACTGTTATTACATTCATTGTCACATCTCTGAATGCATTGTTTTCTAGTTAACACTTAATTAAAATTTTGATTTTTCCTCCAAATAGTTTTATTAAAGATTGATATACTATGGCTATTTTATGTGGAGTGGTCAGAAACTCCTCATTAAGGAGGAGATATTTAAAGGGATAATTTGAGTGATTAGCAAGAGTGCAAGAGTGAAGAGTTAGCAAAGAGATCTCACGCAAGCATAAGACTGGTGTGATCAAGGAACAGATCAAATTAGTGTGGCTGAAGAGTACTGAGATAATGTCAGAGTGGAGAGAAGCTGATACCACCAAGGAAAGCCAAGATAAAGCATTCAAAATGTATTTTGCCTGTTATGAAAAAACATTGTAAATTATGCAGAGGAATGATATGGGATAATTTATATTTTTTAAAGAATTTTTTGACTGCTAAGTAGAGAATGAGTAAAAATAGAAGTACCGATGACTATATAGCACATTACTGTGGAAATTTAGATCACAAATGAAAGTTGTTTGTACTAAAAAGGTAGAGAAAAGAAAATAGTGAGAAGTAGATAAAATCAGGATATACATAGGAAGTGAAAGTAGCCCAGCTTACTGATGACTTCAATATAGGAACAGGAGAGAAGAAAAGCTAAAGATAGGAATGCACAGCATTTGGCTAGAGCAACTGAAAAGATGATAATGCATTTTCCCCACAGCAATGAGCCTGTTATAAGGGAAAAGCATAGAATTCAAGTCAGAATTTGGTCCAGTGCCTAGGTCACAATATGCCATTTATGTGTGTGGGAGCATGTTATCATTTGTGCCTAAATGTTCCCTCAAATCTTCATGCAGTCACTGGGCTTTTTCAGAGGTGGCTATATTGTGAGTGCAATGCTGAGATTAAGGGTGTATGATTAGTAAATCTGTCCATTCACTGGTTTGGCATAGTTCTTATTGAGATTAAGGTGTGAGTGCTACACCCTCTCCAGGGAGGGTAGCCTGCATACAATATAAAGGGAGGCCAGAGCCTTGTCTCTCTCCTTCGTTGTTTTTGCTATCCTGTTGGTGTCACGAACTGTTTTCCTCTTTGATGGCC
>PVJX010041762.1:0-14505 GCA_004027295.1 Dolichotis patagonum
GATGCATATTCTTCTAGTTATCATCAAGATGACCACCTTCTCAGATGTTTACTATTTAGATAGCTGCTTTTATCAAGTGCAAGTTTTTAGCCTGTTTTTCTCCTGGGTTGTATCTTTTTTCTTACTGATATGTAGAAGTTGTATACATCTTGCAAATCTCACTTGTGAAATACAGACTTTATATAAACAATGCTTCTCATCCCTTTTGGTGTATTTTAGTGAACAAAAAGCCTGACTTTTAACTTATGGCTAGTGTCTTTTGCATCCTATATTTAAGAAATATTTACCTCCCTCCCATGAAAATATTCCTCTGCATTCTCTTAAGCACTATTGTTTTTCTTTTCATTTCACATGTGCAATCCATTTAGAACTGATTCTTTTATGTTGTAAGGAAGAGACCAGTATTTATCTTTTGCCATATGACAATATCTAATTTTCCCAGAATCATCTTTTAAAAGATTCTCATTTATTCACCGCATTACAACGGCACCCTTGTCATCAGTCAGATATTATATGTCATTTTCGTTTTGAGACTTTTCTACTTGTCTGTCTTTGCACTCACACAAGACCTGACATCTGGCAGTGTGTGAGTCGTCCAACTTTGCCCTGAAAGACTGCTAAGGTTATTCTTCACCTTCTGTATTTTCAAATAAACCTTACAACTGGGCATAGGTACACACCTCTAATCTCAGCACTCCGGGAGGCTGAGGCAAGAGGACTGTAAACTCAATCCTACCTGTGCAAATGAACAACTTAACGAGGCCCTCTCTCAAAACAAAAAATGAAAAAGCAGCTCAGTGCCAAAGCCCCATTTTTATCTCCCGTACCACAAAAAGAAAAAGAATGCAATTGGTTCATTAATTTTCACACACACAAAAGATGGAATTATATTTAATATACATAGGTCAATTGAGGAAGAATTTGTACTTTCATAATATTAAATGTTCTAAACTATGAACATGGTGTACTCTATTTGCTTAGATCAATTTTAATTTCTTATATTATTGCATGGCATGTGTCTTAGTTACTTTTTACTCGTTGTTGAGACAAAATACCTGACACCCAAAGTTAAGGAAGGAAAGGTTTATTTCTTACAGTTCTTGGAGGTTTCAGTCCACACTCAGCTGGCTCCAAGGCAGGGCCGCATGGCGGGGCCTCCCTTCAAGGCCGCAAACCAGAAGGTGCCAACCTGCAAGAGAGAGAAAAACACCTTCTTCCCGCCATTACATTGTATGCTGGCTCCACCCCTGGGTGGGTGAAACATTCACACCACCAATCTGAGAGCTAGACAACGAACCAATCACAAATGCTAGATTTGACCGAGTCCATAATTCATGAGGCTTGGGGGCCACTGACATATACCATGACAGCATGCTTCTAAGAATTTGAGTCATTATTTGAAAATATGAACATCTCATGTACAAAGAAAGATTTTAAGTGTCTCTTGAATATAACAATATCTACCCAAGTGTAGCAGAATGCAATCTCAGTCCTCCAGAGGCTAAGGCAGGAAGATTGTGAATTTGAGATCAGCCTACATACTCAGACAGTTGAGACAAAGACAGAAACTAGCAAAACCAGTCCAATATTCGTAGGTAACAACAATAGACAAGAATTTCCTCCAGTACCTGTGGACCTGTAGAATTTTTAGTTCATTGCAATTTCCACCACAAACTCACTTGATAATTCTGGATTCACAATCCCAATTTCACTCTTATCTATCTACTGGACCACTCCCTGTTGCAAAAAACAAAAAGGAAAATTATGAGAAATAGTATACATTACTGATTCTGCAAACATTTATTGAATAGTCAGGCACTATGTTATGTGCGAAATTATACCATTAAACAAAAATGAATAGTTAATTTTATATAGTTTAACTCAGAGGACTTGAACATAATTATTTCAATCATAGTAACATGGACAATTTTCATAAAATACTTTGCATGGCAATTTTCATTCCACCAATTTAAGAGAGTGAGGTTGATTGAAGGGTAAACACAAAGAATGAGGACACAGGGGAAAAGCCCAGAGGTACAAAGAGAAAGAGCTTGCTCTGGTGTGTTAACAAAAAATTTCTCAAAACCACCAGAACATCAAATTGCCATAAGGTTTAAAACATCCTCAGGGTCAAAGTAACAGGCACAAAACACTGTAATGACCCATGGTGACAGTCTTCTCTCCCAGATAGCTCCCATTCTGAAGTTCCCTGAATTTCAAGCATTCAAATGTTGACATTATCTTATGGCTCAAGGGCAATAATCGGGGTTTGACTTCCTGCTATTCTAAGTTTCTCCCATCCAAGTACTAACCAGGCCCGACCTGGTTAGCTTAGCTTCCGAGATCAGACAAGATCGGGCGCGTTCAGGGTGGTATGGCCGTAGACATATTCTAAGTTTCTTAACATACACACTGAAGGCAATTCCTTCACTAGATCCTAGGTTTGAAATAAATCAGCCAGGACCCTCAGGTCAGTGGAGCCTCTAGTTAGGGCCCTACCACCCTCCACATGCCCAGTCTTGCCTGATCTAGCAAGCTAAGCAGGGTCGGGCCTGGTTATATTTGCATGGGAATAATGGAACGTAATAGAACCCCTGTGAATAGGGAAAAGAAGAAAAAAATCCCCCATAGAATGAACCTAGAATCCAAAGAGACAGCCCAGGGTAAGATATATTGGTTTCCTCAAGAACTCAAAGCACCTATTCTCAGTTTGGTTTTCAAAATCCAGTTAATAATTTTGTGTGTGTGTGTGTGTGTGTGTGTAAGGGAGAGAGAGACATGTTTGTTGAAAGTTTGTCCATTATTACTAATGCATCACTAAAGTTTCCCCCGTGTGAAGATTTTGCAGCCTCCTTGCTCATATTTCATGTCATGTCTTGACACCAATTACCCCTACCACAAGCAGGCCCACTAACTCTCCCAGGCCTCTGGGGTATCATTCATACCATTCAGTGCATTTCCAGTACTACACTAAATGTACCACTCAAAGATTCTATTTGACTCAATGCACTTGTGATACATAAAATAATTCCCCAAAAGCCTGAAAGAGTTAACCTTCAACCCTCTCTAAATATTTGACTAAGTGCAAAAGATTTACAGAGAAACTGGAGACAATAATTCCCAATATCCCATTGCCTGGCACAGAATTCTAGTGACGTAGGCAGAAACAGAAAGAATCAACTTCAGAAGACAATGGAAGAACTGAGAACCCCAAAAAGCTTTCGCCCATAGTCACTCAGTGAGCTGGCCTCCTTGGAGCCAGATGGTTTCCAGATCTTCAGATGTTTTATGGGGGTTTTGCCGCTGATATCCTCCAAATCTTAAACAGATGGAAGTGTGAGGGGTCACAGAACCTTTCTGGGATCTCATGTATCTAAAATTCTTTTTTCTTTTTCTTTTTCTGTTTTTTATTTTTTCATGTCCCTGAAATGCAAATCTTAAGTTTGTTGCACTGTAAATCTGCTTGGATGAAACAGAATTTTAAGTAAAACCTGTAAAACCACCCTTCTGGTTTCCCTCTGGACCACGGCACAGTCACCTCTGACCACCACACCCTGCAGCCTTTCTGCATTTTACCTCAGTTCCCATCGGCACAGCTGCCACTCCCTGCAGTTTATTTTTGTCTCTCTCTAGCAAGCACAGCCACTTGCGAAATGAAGAAGGACAGGGTCAGGACACACACTGTCCGGCTTGCTTGCTGAAGAACACTGCCCAATCCCACACCAGCCTGTGTGGGGGCTGCCACCGGCAGTGCAGCCAGGTTCCTTGTGAGACAAAAGTATCAAGTTAAAACCGCTCTGAGCTTGGAGAAGGTGTCGGGAATAAATAGGGGTCGTGTTCCTGTGACCCATACCCCCACCAAGCCAAGGTTCAAAGTTCTGAACATTGGCAGTGATTGTGAACTTCAGTGTAATCTGGTCCAAACGGCACCTATTGCCTAGGAAAGCAACTGGGTAGATAAGAGAGGTGACCTCTTCCAGGCTATGTACCTCATGAGTGGCACAATCAGTAGAAGAGGGTATTTAAGACATAAGGAGCAGAAAAAAGTTCACACTTATCTCAGATAACATGGATTTATTTCAAGGATGCACAAGGTGGGACACCCTAGTAACAGAGCAAAATCTCACCAAGCGCTGCACAAGATACAGGCACCAAAGAGCATCCTCAGTCCACCTCCTTCCCGCTGGCAGGTGCCCCCGACATGAGGTGTCTGCCTGCTCTAGGCCTTCACTATAGCGAGCACCTTCTACTCTCTGCATGTGCCGCTCTGCACTAGCTCTGCAGAACTCTGGCAGCAGGCCTCCCACGATGGTCTTATTCAGAGACGAGTCTGACACTGGTCACCAGAGTGGGCTGGAGAGAGAAAGCTGAGAGACCCTTTCCTAAATGGGCCGTGGCCATGGAAAACACTTGGAGCAGAGAAAACCCTAGAATTAGTATTCTGAACTAGACTCCATGTCTCCTGAGTCCTGTGTAATGCGTAGTAGTAAGAAATTCTTCTGGAGTTGATGCCTGGCTTTTAATCCCGCAGATGTTATTTTTCAGTAAGTTATGCAATTAAAAATTCTGTCTGTAACATAGAACTTATATTACCTGTCTTACAGAGTTATGGGAGGACTGAGACAATTTACACAAAGTGTTTACAAACAAATCCAATACAATGCATCTTACATATTGGCACATAAGTGCGTAACAAATAGTAGATATCATTATTATAATTTTGCTTTTTCCATAGTATCTATGATTGTTTTAAAATAGGTCTACAAAGTTTTTGACCCTTCACACAAATGATGGAGTGTAATTTTCCTCCTTTGAATGTGTTTCCCATTAGTAACTTGCTTCTAATGAATAGCATACAATAAAAACAGAGCAGTGCAACTTGTAAGGCTAGGTGAGGAGTAATACAGCTTCTCCCTAATTGGTTGGAATTCTTGCTGTCTTGGTTACTTTTCTCTCCTTGTTGAGACAAAATATCTGACATTCAAAATTGGGAAAGGAAAGGTTTATGTAGCTTACAGTTTTTGGAGGTTTCAGTCCATACTCAGCTGGCTCCAAGGCAGAGTGGTGTGGCACAGGGGCAGCTGTTCACGGAGGCTACAAGCAACAAGAGCAAACAAAGTAAAAAGGGAAAAGCACCCCTCTTTCCTTCCCTTATGCTGTATGCCAGTTTACCACCCCTGGGTGGGTGTCACACTCACACCACCAATCCCAACTAAACAACGAACCAATCACAAACACTAGATTCAGCCGCCTCCATGACCACATGAGGCATAGGGGGGACATTTAAACAAGACACAACACTTGCCCTTGGTAACTAGACACTATATTTTGAATAAATCTAGGCCATAAAGATGGCCTAGCCACCAGCTTCAGGTAGGGTGACCACCAACATTGACCACAGCTCTCAGTGAATAAGCTTTCAGGTAATCCCAGCCCCAGCCTTCCGATCAACATCCTGACTCAGAGCAAGTGATCTGCTTTGTTTAAATTCCTAACACAAGGTTTAAACGAGTAATGTGAACATATACCTCATTTAATTGCAGTGAATTTCTCTGCTGATCACTGATATATCCATTCCCAACCCTGAGTTTGAAAGACAAAAGCTGAAGATTTTCACTCAATTAGAAGAGTTTATGAGGATCTGTATATGCCTGCTTCTTTTTCTCTCATGGAAAGACAACACAGCCTACGAATAAATAAGAACCACACTTGGGGTTTCTGTTGTGTATCTCCTGATGGATCCTGGTTAGGATTAGAAGATCTAAACTACAGTTTTCAATAGCGAATTACCAATACATGAACAACAACTGACTCAACTTCTCTTTTCAAAATCTAGAGAAGTGGAAATGATAGTGGATACCTAAAATCTCATCCATTTGAGAGGCTGAGGCAGGGCTGCAAGTTCAAGGCCAGCCTGGGCAACTTAAGGAGATCCTGTCCCAAATTTAAAATAATAATAATAATAATAATAATAATAATCTGAAGGAGCTGGGGAAGTTTCTTAGTGACAGAACATTTCAAGGCAGAGTCCCTGAGTTCAATCACCAGTACTGCCCCCCCCCAAAAAAGTTGGAAGAACTGAGGACAAGACAAGGGTACTCACCCTCATCACTTCTGCATTGAACTGGACTTTCCAGCCTGGGGAATTACAGACAAAAAAAGAAATAAAAGACATTCAGGCTGACAAGAAAGAAGTAAAATTATTGTAGGCCTCAATCCCAGAGATTCAGACATACTAGCCCCAGAAACTTAATTTTAAGAAGCACTTTAAGAAACTGATGCAGGCAAATTTCAGATCAGACTTGATAAGGCACAAAGCGAAAGTGTAGTCACTGCCATGCTGTTGCCTGAGTTTAATTCTTAGCTCTTCTACTGGCTTTCTGTGTGACACAGAGCCTGTACTAAATCTCATCGCTCTCAGTGTTCCCAACTGCAGAATGGGGTTAACCAGCACTTCCTGCCTCACGCGTTCGGTGGGAACACTAGATGTGTGAACCTATAAGAAGCAGTTCCACTAATAACTCACTAGTCCTGTGTTTATTGTAGGGAAACCAGACTCTGTCAACACCACAGCAAAACACAGTGACGCCACCTAATACATTAGGTATTGTTGCTCTGTCCCCACTTTCTTCTCGCACTTTCTCTTACTCCTCATGAACACTATGGCACAGTGCTATAGTTTTGTTTGAAATCAAATAAGGCATAAACCAGCCAGCCAGTCCTTCTACAGGTCAAGTCCTTCTCTGCCTTAGGGGACTATTTCTAATCTTCCAGTCTGATCAGCAGAGATTGTTTGTTTGGTTTGGTTTTATTACTATTTCGATTTATACCATTAGGAAATGAGTTTCCTTGTTTTTTTTCAGTGCATTTTACCAAAAATTTATTTCCAAGTATAAACATAAGGACAAATGTTCCTAAAACCTTGTGACTCACAAAATTTCCCTCCTGCTTCCCCACCCATTCACCAGTAGGTAGCAGATCTTTAACAGATGGCCTAGCACCCAGGAGGAAGGCTCCCCAGGCTCACATACATAATTTATACCACTCAACATTTCCTTGAATTACTGGGAGTCATGGTGTACAGTGTTTTATCCTGTTTCCAAACTAGTCACTGGAGGAAAATTATGGTGTCCCTAGATAAGCAGGGAACTGATGGTTTCCAGTTCAAAAGTCATGGATGTCATAGCAGTCTTGTTTTTAAAGTTTCCCAATGGTGAGCAAAGAGCAGAGTTTTCTTTGTGTGAAGGCTGTTTCATACTGGACTGTGTTAATAGATCACTGACAAGGGGCAGAAACGACTCTTGTACCGAGGGGCTATAATTCTCTATCAGCCAATAATGGCGGTTTTCTCAGGTAGCGATGATTCAGCCTCTTGGGATTTGGGTTGTGACCTCTTGAATACCTTTCAAGTCTGGGTTAGGGTTTTCCTACCATTCTACTCAGACATCGATTTATACTCCAATATTAGTCATACCTCAAAAACAAAATACTGGAAAGTTCTGGCTTTACATTTTCCCCTAGAAAACTCATCAGACATTGACACAAGTTAAGTTGAAACCCCTTTATGCACATAATTGTTCGAAGCTCATAACAGTCCTAGAGGGAGTTTGGGCAGCAGGAAAGAAAAACACCAAGCCAAATATAGCTCTAGAGTTGAAGTCAGTACAGCATCTAGTGTAACACTATACTCTGCTCCTGGGCCTGAGGAAAAAGATACACCCATCACCTTAGGTGACCTATTCTCCATCTCTTGTAAACATGAAACGTTGGCAGCTGGGTATTTGTGCGCTGAACTCCGCCCCCTCATCCACATACGGTGTTTGGAGGAACTCAAAGGCACTTCCTGTTTGGGGTCATGACCTACAGCCAGAAATTGCTCCTTAGGCAGAATTAGAGCAATGGTATCTGCTAGAAAGACTGGCTTCTACTTACGACCTTCTGCTCACCTCGTCCCTCCTGTTCCACAAACTTAACAGCCAGACTTGGGCACAGAGCAGCAGGGGAGCTGGGGGACTTCATGAAAGGGACAGAGCTCTTCCTTGTACCACCGATTACCATTCCAGCTCACCTTCCCACAAGCTTATTTCTCCATGGTATCTGGTGTCCCTTCTCTCACACACATACTCTCCTGGGGGCAAGAGGAGTGGATCAGACACAGGATTACAATTCTGCGAAGTGGTGACATCCACTACAAATCTGCAGGCAAGTTGATAGAACTGTCAGTAAGGAAAAATGAACTGTAGTGAGCTGAGCTTTCTACAATTAATCCACCTAACAACTACATAGAATAGAGGCAGAAGGAAGGGATATCTACAACACCTTGAAGGAGATGTTTTCCAGCTTGCAAAATTGCCTGGCTAATTAATTCGGGCAATATAGTAATTGAAAACCAAAATATCTATCACTGCGCAGAAACAGACCTGCTGTTTTTATTCATCTGGTTGCCAAGGCAATTGCTGGACCTCCTCTGAAAGCTTCGCCAAACCTACTAGTTTGCACACACTTTTACATATACATATCCCATCGTGTTAATAAACAAGTGTGTTCTGAGGAGGTTTATAGTCAGAAACTTCTCTCCCAGAGGTAAGGACAGGAAAGAGC
This sequence comes from Dolichotis patagonum, assembly GCA_004027295.1. NCBI lineage: Eukaryota > Metazoa > Chordata > Mammalia > Rodentia > Caviidae > Dolichotis > Dolichotis patagonum. The sequence continues at coordinate 8,602 of PVJX010041762.1, forward strand.
ACAAAAGAAAACAATCCAAGTCAAGGATTTTATATAAAAGAATGACACTGACCCATTATTTAAAACTGTATGTCCTCATGGTGTCCATGTTCAGTGGGTTTCTATAAATTACAATCAAACCTCTTTTCTGGTAAGTATCAAAGAAACAATAGGTAAGTGAATGAAAGTTAAAACTGCATGCTTTCTGTAATAAGCTATCTGCAAAGACTACAGAAGTTTGATACATTCCCTTCTTCGCATTTGTGAAAGTCCCCAAGAAATCCTCAGCAGTCTCGGGATTTGTCAAGCTGTCCTTGCCCCCCCATGGAGGCTTTTTATCCACATGAGTCTCCTCCCATCGCCCTGGGCTGTGGAGCCGGCCTGAGACACCTCCAGCTCTTCCTTACTGTGAGTCACCATCCACAGATGACCTACTAACCACCCTAAAAGGAGGTCCTAGAGAGTTTGCTTCAGAACAAGGGCTTCAAACCCAAATATCCCCAGGAGCCAGGCAGGTAACATACAACCAGGTGGGGAGCAAAGAGGTTGGACTATCTGGGCCCCACTTGCTGCTCTAGACTCAACTTCAGCCACTATTCCCAGTGAGACCTCACGGGCCTCGCATTGCCATGTTTTCCCATGTTTTGGAGCTTGCAGAAATCTCCAGGGTTTTTTGTTGCTGTTGTTGTTTTTTGGTTTTTGCTTTGTTTTCATAATTAGCAGCTTTCTCAGGGCAACAAATTCAGTTTTACAAACTACTATGCAGGAAATGAAAACACATCTGTGAAACTAACCACCGATTTGTTTATAGCTTTCTCTTTGTACATACATACATACACGAGCACATACATGTGTTCATGCTCACCAATCCACAAACAATCTCAGAAATACAGATCCCAGAAGTTGGACTTGCCAAGCTTCAATCTTCTTTGGAAATAGTTTGCAATAACCCTAACACTTATTCCTTTATCAGTTTATTATTTTGGAGATATTTTTCACTGAAATTATAATTTATATAAAGTACAATAAGGAAATAGACTGTGGATTTTGTTTGTTTTAAGACAGGGTCTCACTATATAGTTCAGGCTGGCCTATATAGCTTGGGCTGGCCTTGAACTTCCCACAGTCCTCCTGCCTCAGCCTCCTGAGTGCTAGGATTACAGGCAGGCACCACCATATCCTGCTACACAGTGGATTTTTACATGAAATTTTCACTCACTAAAATATGAAGCCTAATAAAGGAAATTTTATTTAAATACTACGGATATCATTTAAACATATGGATATCAAAAAACTTACATATAGTCACCAACAAAGTAAACAATTAATGTTTTCTCATCCAAAGTGTTTTATTCCCTATAAATGCTAGAATCAGAGAATTTGAGTTACAGAGCCACAAATAACACAGCAAGGTCATTTTCCTGCCTGTGTGAGGGGAGAAGAAAACAGCAAATTGTTGCCAGAGCATGGCCACAGACCTTCAAGATGGCTAGGTAGTATTCCATAATGATTTAACAAGACAGTGAAGTTTTACTAAGGGAAGCATGGATGATTCACCATCCATATGTGACAGTACAGCTTACATACCATGCGTTAAAACCGGCAAGCAAAACTTAAGTTTTCAACTACCAGTAAAGCTTTGACTGGGTGAGACTGAGTAGAAGGAATAGTGAAGATCATACAGAGGTTTCCGAGACCAAACAAATGGGTTCTATCGTGCTTTGTAAAGAGGCACGAATATTTATTTTTAAAAAATTGTTCTCTGGGAAAAAAAAGATGCATCTGATGTTCAGAAACGCATTCCCTGTGGAACAGCAGCGTGAAAAGCGCACAGGAGACACCACGTCGGGTGCGCGTGTAGATTAGCCAGTAGCACAGGCTTCATGGTCCTGCGCACTTTGCGGAGAGGTTTTGCGGTGCTCAGAGAACCGGGAGTCCTGACGGGACACACAGTGAAAAAGTTGCTCATTCAGAATGAGCTGGGAGCAGAGGGTATTATTTCTAGTCTAAATGGTTCTAATGGGATCGGGTCAGTCAGTTCCTTGCCTAAATCTTTATATTAAAAATGCTTTCCTTTTTCTCTCCCTGAAAACTGCTGTTGCCCAAGAGTAAAGTAACTGCGTTTACGAGCTCCTAATGACCCTATGTAAGTGCTATGATTGCAAATTCAAATCTAGACTTCAACACTGTATGCTGTCATGAAATAACTGCTGAAAACCAGACCCTAGTCACCCTGCATCTGGGAAGGGCCGTTGTTTCCAAATTTGCTGTTAGTGTTATTATTATTTCATATGTATGTTTGAATCAGTTTGCCTCTTCAATTGTGAAGCCGTTACTTCCAGCCCTAAGTAAAGAATTTTGAAAGCATCTCTTCTACAAGGAGGTGAGCTTTGGAATCTGGAGAACTTAGAATTTATCTTGCTTCTACTCCTTAACAGTTAAAGATCTTCATTCAATAGACCTCTCTAACCCTCTTAAGCATGTCTTCCCGATCTTGAAAATGACAACACTGCCTACTTTAAAAGATTGTTGTGACTTTTAAACAGAAAATGCTTGTAATGAGTAAAGCATAATAGCAAAAAGTCAGAGCAAGTATTTTAGGACAAAAGCAGTTTCCGTTTGTTAGAAATTGGTCCACAGAAACATCTTTCCAAGAAAAGTCTTCAGAGGAGAATTTCAGTCCTTTAGAGTTGGTCATTTCCATTCGTTTGTAAAGTAATTGTTGTTTACTGGGCTCAAGGGAAATAAATGAGGGAGGACTGGAGGGGAAATGGAAGGCAAAGGGGAGGAGATTCCTTGGTAGCTGAATCAGCTCCTTAAAGGATTTAAATACTAGTAATAAATGAAGAGTAAGACTTGCCAGCCAGTTACTGTGAATCAGAATCGAAGTCATCCCAGCTATAAAAGAGGCAGAGTCAAGGAATAGCAACACCTGCAAGGAAAACAAGGTTGGCCTCTGAATTCTATTTCCTCACATAATTGTGCCTCTAAAAACTATGGCAAAGCCCCTAGTGTGAAAGCAACTTTTTAAAGTCATATAATTCTCAAATGAGTTTGGAATTGAAATATATGTTTACAAATTTGTTGTTTGAACACCAATGTCTCATAGATGAAGAAACCTGGGTCCAGGATAAAGTTTAAAAATGACATAACAGTAGAATAGGGCCAAAACATGAAGTCATCTAGCATGTTCCTCCTCTTTGCATGAGCTGTAATTCTCTTTTTCTGAGTCAGTTGGAAATACCCTTTAAACACTGCATGACTCTTCTACCACAGGGAAGAAAAATGCAAATGAAAAGCTCTGTAGTAGTTTGGGCTTTTGGTTTTTCCATAGTTTTATTCTATCTGTCCTTTTCCATTCTCTTTGTATCCAGAGATTTTAATTTTTGCCTGAAGTTCAAGGGTTTCCTCTCCTGTTTATTTATGGCCTAACAAGCAAACTTAGATGACTGAATGTCTTCTTTCTTTTTCCTTTCTTTGCTTCCTTCCTTCCTTTTGCCTCCATGTGAATGTAGACCTAGTGTTCTAGACTGACCAAAGATCCCTGAATTCCAAATGTAGCAAATATCTGAAGGAATCACAGTGGGGTTTGGTGTAAACAGAGATGAGGAATAGGGGATGGACTCTCCTACTGCCTTACACCACAACTCAGTGCAAAATTGAAAGGGGTAAGGAACCCCAAGAGGCACTGTGGAAGAATCTCCTAAGAGTTCAGATCAAGTCAAAATAAAGCAGAAAGAGCCAGACACAGAGGAACATACTGGTAATCTCAGCTGCTCTGGAAGCTGAGCCATAAAAATTCTAACTTCAGGGCCACCGTGGGCAACTTAAGGAGCCCCCATCTCAAAATAGACGGGTCTAAGGATGTAAATCAGTAGTAGAGTGTTTGCCTAGCATACACAGGACCCTGTGATCAATCCCCAACAAAAACAAGAAAGAGAGGGAGAAAAGAGAGTAGAGAAAGAGACAGAGAGAAGAGACAGAGAGAGAGAGAGAGAGAGAGAGAGAGAGAGAAGCAAAAATGGAGAAAAGCAATATTTCCTTTATGTTTAAGTTATGGGCTGACATGATAATTACTTTATTTACACAGTGAATAATGTTAGCTTGTATTTTAGTGCTGGGATTTGAATCGAAGGCCTCGGCATTCTAGGCAAACACTTTACCTATGTTCTACATGCCCGGCCCATTGTATTATCTTTATATTAATAAAATATAGTTTTTGTTTAACAGTTGCAGAGCAATCAGCCTAGTCAGAGGGAAGACTTAATAGCTACCATTACTGAGCATCTGCTAGACGATTTATCTACATTATTTAATTTTATCTAATAATCACAATAACCCTATAACTTGGTTTTAGTATCCCTCTGTACGAATTAAATAGCAAAAGGCTCTACAACTTCAATTGATTTGTCCAAAACCACACAGATCAAAAGGGGTGGGATTGGGGTTAGGCACCACATCTGAGGGGGCCCTGGTCCATCTTCTTTGCCACAGCTGCCCCTGTGACCTGGCACTAGTCCCAGCTCAGTGACTGGAGCTCACTTGCAAAGTTGTGCTATTCGTGTACCTCAATTCTTCTTCTCACTGTTCTTTAGGTTTTCCCAAAACTTTGACTCTCACACTCCTCTCATTCACGTTTGTGCCTTATGAAAATTCACTCTGCATGCAACGACAATCTATCCAGCGCAGGGTTTCCACCAACATTCACCTGTCACGTGACTCCGCTTATCCTGATCTTGCTTCAGTCGTTTCTGTCTGTCTGACAGCTCATAAGGCCCACACCCCACTGTATGACCCAAAGGCCAGAGTAAGTGTTCAGGTGGTCACTCGGAGAAATTTAAAATGACTGTCTGGTGCAGTCACCAGAAATTTCCTGGGAAGGGAGTTTGACCCAAAGAAAGTATTGATTTCAGTGAAAACAGGAGCAGAGACCATCATATCTAGGAAGGACGAAGGTAAAAACACTTCAAAATAAGAATGTGGCTGTCAAGAAAACCACACTGGAAGAAGAGAACTGGTTTCGATCGTAATAGGAGATTATTTTAGGAAAATAGGATGGGGTTAACTGTGGTTAGAGGGCTGGAGTATCTGAAGATTTAAACATACCTGTCAATTTTGTGCAGAATGTTTAGCAATAGTAAAAAAAAAAAAACAAAAAAAAACTATATATCCTCCATCAACTCCCTCAAGCACTGGCAACCACCACTCTATTTTCTGTCTGTGAATTTAACTATTTTTGGTCTCTCATACAGGTGAATCATATGATATTTGATGTGTGTGTGTGTGTGTGTGTGTGTGTGTGTGTGTGTGTGACACTGGCTTATTTCATTCAGTATAATGACCTCAAGGTTCACATGTGTTATACTATGTCTGAACTTTTTACCCTGTTAAGGCTGGATAATATTGCATTATATGGATAGACCACATTTTGCTTATCCATCCATTTGTCTGTGGGCACAAAGCTTGGTTCCACATTTTGGTTATTTTGGGAATATTCCCAGTTATTTGTAAGCATGGCTCTCCAAATATCGATTGAGACCCCTCTTTCAATTCTTTTGTGTATGTAGCCACAAGTAGAATTATTAGATCATATATAATAACATTTTTAATTATCTGAGGGGTCATACTTTTTATAGAGTGCCTATACTATTTTACATTCCCATCAATAGTGCACAAGAATTTCCATTTTTTCCATTTTTTTCCCATCTTTGCCAAAAATTATTCTTTCCTGTTTGTTTTGTTTCACAACTTTCCTAGTGGGGATGAAATGGAATCACATTGTGAGTTTCACTTCTATCTCCTTATGATTTGTGATATTGAGCATATTTCTGAATGTTGATTGGCCATCCTCTCTGGGAAAATGTTTATTCCAGTTCTTTCTTTCCTTATTTTTTTTTTCCTTTGAGGTCAGGAGAGATTTTATTG
>PVJX010041763.1:0-14513 GCA_004027295.1 Dolichotis patagonum
CTGCCCTGCAACCCAGTCGTGGAAGACAGGTCTGTCTGAGCTTGAAAACTTCCTGAGACCGAGGTTCTAGAAACTTCCAAAGCATACTGGCCATTTGGTTGTGCTCATTGTATGAGGTGTGATAAAAATATACAGTGACTATGTAGATTTAACAGTATTTGTTACAGTAAAAACCTACATTGCTATTAGTCTCTCTCAGAATACTCTCCCTCACTTATCCTAAAGCAGATCTGTAAGGTATTATTTGTGGGTCTTTTTATAAGATATGATAAAAAATAGAATGAATTCTGCTGCCAAGTGCCACTCAATGGAAAGTTAGGTTGGTAAAAACATTACTGTGTGTCCTCATCTACCTTTTTCATGGGATTTGGCATTGTGTGACTTCTGGCTCTTTCTCAAAGTCAAAGTGACTGTGAAGGGTAAATGACTTGAATCAATTCAGGCTATCAAGGCCACCATGATGGTGCAACTAAAGATACCCACGAAAGAAAGAGGACTTCCAGAACTGCTTCAGCAGATGGCAGGAATGATGGGCTAAGTATGATTAAAATGAAGAGAGCTCTTAGAGGAGGATTAATGCCAATGTGTTTTCTCCTGTACTAATTGTTTTTTACTTAAGCATTCACTGTATTTTTAAACTGCATCTCATATGTTATCTGGATGGCAGTGGCAAGCCATTTCCTTAATGATGGTCACAAACATCGACTGAGCACTTGATCTGCTCCAGAACTTTCTTTGGTGTGTTCCATACACTGACACACCTAATTCTCAGATTAGCCTTGTAAGAAAGGGCAGGTGCTCTACTCTCCCTCCATTACAGTGGGAAGATTGATGCTCAGTGGGATGAAGGAAGTTGACCAGCATCATACAACTAAAAAGAAGCAGAGGTAAGGTTTGAATCCAATATGTTTAATTCTAGAAATAATGCTTTTAATTTACATATTCTGCATTCTCATCTTTTTTTTTTTTTTGAGTTTGGCTTGACTGTTTTCTAGAGCTAGAATGTGGTAGGAGTTTTGTTGGTATATAGAAAGCAAGAAGCATGCGGTGATTTCTTCATTCATTCATTCATTCATTCATCAAGAATATATATGTGTGCACCAGTACTGTGCTCTTTGCTGGGATGACTAGGAAGGAGGCACAGTCCAGCAAAACCTCACAGATCAGGGGGAGACATGGGTAAAGAAACATGCAAGCTTGCTAGAAGGAGGAGAGAGCTGGAGAAGAGGTCCGGGTTGCTATGGTAGCAGAGAGGCATCAGTGGCTTGCTCTCTCTGGTAGGGAGAAAGGCTAACAGAAAGAGACTGGAAGATGAGGGGAGCTTGGAGTAGATGAAGAACTGTTGTTGAGTTACGGGATAGGGATGGGGTGCCAGTCTGGGAAGGTCCTTATATTTCAAGCTAATGAGTTAAGACTGGATCCTGAAATTCTTGGAGAGCCATGGATGAATTTTAAGCAGAGAGAGACATGATGAGGTTTAGAAAGATCATTCTGGGTGCAGGTAGAAGATGGGTGAGACAGAGTGAGGGTGAAGGCAAGGACCCAGCCAGGAGACACTGGAAGAGTGTTGGTGAGAAATGCTGTAGGTGGAACTTGGCAGTCGAGGTGGGTCTTGAGGAAGCTTTGGTAGCCAGGTAGACATGGGAGGAGGAAGCATATGCCAGATGGGGGAAGATTCTGGGTCTGAAGCAGGTTTGGAAATATAGGCCATTATTTGGATGGTGACAGACTGCCCTTGTTGGGTGAGGGAGGTCAAAAGAGCTTGTAGGCGCGGCACGTGACAGCGAATAACATCAGTAGTCAGTGTCATCCCTGTTAATCTCAGCCAGTGCTGAACACTGCAGTCTTACAGCTGGAGGTGGGACAAGCAGGAAGCATGTCATTGGCGCTGTTTTATCAGGAACAGGGGCACATCTCGTTAAGCGATCCTGTGTCTGTCTCCAAAGTAATATTGTGTAAATCTTTTAACAAACCAAATGCATTTTACATGGTTCAGATGGGCTGGGAGGACCTTCTCACCCACCTTTGTTCTCTGAGAACTCAGTGTCTGAATAGACAGCACGGCTACCTTGGCCTTCCTGCCAATTATGCATTTCTGACTGGTTCCTCCAAGACCTGCTTTCTAACACTTGTTTCTGTGAGGCTGATAGGCTAGCGCGATCAAAGACAGTCACATAGAGATGATGGTGTCTTATTCAGTGCTTGTCAAGAGCACCTTTTTTGAAGTGTATACAAGGCAGGAAAGTCATACGACATCATTCCAAAGTCACAAAAGAGGCCAAGAGCTGACCACAGATGGCAGGATCAGAGATCAGTTTTCAGGGCCAAAGGGTGCCCTAATTATGGAGCTCCTCAGCCCACACACAGACTAGGACACTGCTTAATTGCACGATTCCCAAGGTTCTATCCCAGCTTGAGGGAAGGGGGAGCAGTCGGGAGCGCAGCAGCAAGTCCTTGCTTTTACTCTGCAGGGACTTCAGAACTCTCACTGTGCAGGTGTGGGCCACACAGCCCAAACCGCCAGGGGCCTTGGCATGTTATTGTCCTAGCACCAGAGATGTAGGAGTTGCAAGTTTCCATAGCAACAAGAAAGAGAAACAATTATCCCTTACCTTCTGGGGCCCTTTGCCAAGGTTACAAGGACACAGTATAAGCCCTTGAGAAGGAGCCTTGAGTATCAGCCCTTGCTGAGAAGAACTGTTTCTGTCTTGCAAATATTGCCATGGAAGTGAGACAGAGTTTTTAGAACTAAAAACATGTTTAGTGTAATCTCATCCAACCCTTTCATTTACAGAGAAGGAAACAGAGACCCAGAGAGGTTAACTTCCTCATTCAAGGTGGCACAGCTGGCCAGGAATGTGGCTGTAAGTGCCAGGCTGACGTTCCGTTCTCCTGCCCAGTAGCCCTTCTACTCCTCTCCCTTCTGTGGCTGGCACTGGGAATACAGGTACCTTTGACTTCTGCAAGATGCTATGTCTCCAGGCTTGCATCCCATTTGCATCAAACAACTTCCGGTTTACTGTTTGCCCTTGACTTCCTTTATCACCTAAGTGTTCCTCTGTCTTGCTTTCATTTTGGATCACTGTTTTTGGCAGCACTTTCCTATGCACTGGGGCTGAGGTTGGCTTTGGTTTTACTTCCTGAAACCCAACTACAGCTTATCTTCCAGGCTTTGGGCAACATCTTTTATGATCAGTAAAGAAACAGGAGCAGTTGAGGTAGACCCACTAGTTCATAGATGGGCAGGCAGAGGACCCTGAGACCTCCTGTGTCCCCTCCTCCTGGAGAGCAGCCTCCTTCTCTCAAGTATCCTCTGTCATGGCTGGCTGGCTGTTTCATGGCTGAAGCCAGGGACTCTGGGGTCTTCTGAGAGGAGAAAATGAGGCAGAAAGTGGCAGAACCTGCCTTGGCTGTGGACTTTCTCACAGGAGATCATGAGGGGCAGGACTGTTGGGCTACCTGCCCATTCCTCAGGAAGGACCTCTGGGCTTGCCTTCAGCTCGCGGCTCACACAGAAAGTTCTAGGAGGGGATGAGCATCTCTGCCTCAGAAGCATGGCTGCAGGACAAAGGTGAAGGGAGGAACAGGGAGGAAGGAGTGTCCGTTGTTGACCAGGCTTCATTTTGTGGCAGAGTGAAGGGTGGAAAGGAAACTGGTGGAAAGGTGGTGGAAAGGATCTGAGGGCAGAACCACAACACTCTAGATGGATCTGTCCTCCTCTTGCCCAGAGCAAGTGCACTGTCACTGTTTGTTGAATGACTGAATTCATCACTCAATGTACATGGAAGGATTGCCCCTGCCAGGCACAGCAGAGAACAAGGCAACTAAGGCCCTGATCTGCAGAAGCCTACATGCTAGGGCTGCATGCAAAGCGCTGGGGAGACTCACAGGCCCTGGAGCTTTATGGAGGGAGGGTGGGAGTGCCCTTGCCAATAAAGGAGCCCCGGAATATGTTAGGACTGGCATGGGAGATCTGACAGTGCTGTCCAGATGGGATCATCACTGTGATGTTAAGGGTGGCCACAGCATGGGTAAGGAGGGGTGGTCAGTGTGCCCATGATGGGCCAGACACTTCCCATATGGTGTGTCCTTTAATTCTCCCAGTGACCCAGTGAGGCCCTCATGGTGGAAGGGGACAGAGGTCAGGCCTCAAGAGGACCTCACAGGCTCCAGGACCATTAGGCTGTTCTTTCCAGCAGTACGGTATTTGCCTTAGTTGCCGAGAGTGGATGGTACCTGTCTCTCCCACCCGGCAGGCCCAGCCCTGTGGAGCTGGTGTCAACCTCTGTATACCCTGAACACCTGCAGGGCAGCAAGATGAGCCTGCAAGGAGCACCCCTTCCCCGCCTGCTGATCCCTGCCTCGTGAAGGCCTCCCCAGACCCACTTGGGGCCTTGGGTATGGTGGTGGCAGGGCAATTGCTCACACCAACTGCAGGTTCAGAACCAGAGTAGTCAAGGCATCAGGCAGGTCTGAACCCTACCTCTGCTGTTTGCTTTTCATGGAGCCCTAACAGGGTCCCGAACCCCTCAAGCCTGAATTTCACTGTATGCAAAACAATACCAATGATAACACCAGCAAAGAGTAGTGATGAGAATCAACCACACTCAGCACAGTGCCTGGCATGTAGACAATGCTCAGTAATTGCCGTTTGTATGTTGGTATCAGAGTAAGCTTGGTTGTGGAGATGGGCTGGACTATAACTCACTTTATTCTGGTTCATGGGTTATATTTCCCAAAGATGCATAGTGCACAGACTCTTACAGCAAATAGACCTGTCATGTTTTTATGGCAGAGAATTTCAAATGTCATGGTCACAGATCACCTGAAGAATGTACTAGAGATTCAGGTTTTTGTATTATGCCTACTTCTGTTTCCTCCTGCCTGTCTCAGTGATTCTGATTTTTGGGTCCAGGGTGAGATCATGGATCAGTGTTTTTAATAGAATCTTGGGGTGGTTTCTGCAGAAAGACCCAGGTATCAGAAGGACTTTTTCTAAGCTCCTTCCTCCAGCCCTGGTCAGTGTGGTTGATGGCTGTCCTCCGTGGCTGGCTATTTCTGCCTCTGGGGCTGCTGTTTGAGTTGGGCTTCTTTCCCTCAGGCAGCCCTGGAGACACAGCGACAATGCTTCTCCTCCCCTCCCTGTCTAGACTCCTTGCAGACCTGAGAAGTCTTTTCTTTTTATAAAACGTTCCTTTTTTTATAAAACTTGTCTCCTGGTGACCACATTTTTCTAAGAAGCATGGTGAAATAAAGGATTTTCCCCCTTGACTTGGAAATTCACTGAAAAGTCTGACAAAAGAACAATATATTTGTCCTTGTTTGTATATTGAATGAATCCTTAGCAAATGCAGGATGGGGATAAGAATGACAACTGTGACTCACAGGTCTGCTCCTTATTAGCTGTGTGACCCTGGACAAATTATGTAACCTTTCTGCGTCTCTATTCTCTCATCTTTGGAATAGGACTCGGCAGTGCCAGTCTCCAAGAATTGTGATGAGGAATAGTGCGGTAAATGTTGATAAAGTACTCACATCAATGCCTGACCCCTTGAAAGCGGTATATTCTTGTTTTATGTAAAACATAAAAGCAGGTTGTCCTCACTGTGCAGTGTGAAGCTGTGACGGCCCGCAAAGGCCTGGACAAACCCAGGGAGCTCCAGCACTGCCGCACACATTTGAGGAAGCTTAGTGAAAAATGTGAGTAACCATGCCGACACCTTTTTGACAACCTGTCACTGCTTTTTTCAAAGCAGGAACAAAGAAGCCATAATAATGGCGGTGGAAGCCGTACCTGTAGCTACCGCAGGTAAAGCTCAATGCCATCTTAGCAAGCCCCAGTGGTGTGCGGGCACCAGGGACTTTTCTCTTTGTTTGGTGAAGGTCTTGGCTGGTTTCCCCACCAAAGAGGTAGAGGGGAAGAACCCAATCGATATCCTGAAGGGAGAATATTCAGGGACCAGGGCGTAGTGCTGATTAGTTCTGCAGGGTTGAGGCTAGAATAGGAGCTGGAAGTCCTATTCCCTCGCTGACCCTCCCTGCCAGGGCAGAGCCCACTTACTTCTCAGCGGAGGCAGGATAGCAGCGTGCCTCAGCACTTGGCCTTGGAGCAGACAGACCTGGCTGACAGCCTCACATGGTCTGTGTCAGCAGTGTGATCTTGGCAACTGCTAACCAGGCCTCTTCTTCTCTGTAAAATGCAGGGAGTAATAGGACCTGTATCTCTGAGCTGTTAGGTTTGGTTCAGGAAAGCAAGGCATATAAAGCACCTGGAACTCCATACTTGAGTACTGCTGTTAGTATTCTTGCTGAGTGGTCTTTTCCATGTGCCCAAATTAGAAGAGGTCCTTATGGTCTGGCTCTTTCCCTCACAGGTTCCCTAAAAGTGTAGTCAGGAATTGCTGGAGAGAGAAAATAGGTTAAATGATTACAACCCATGAATTACCTACCGTACAGGTGTCTAGATGGGAAATGGGCGGGGCTTGGCACCCCTGTGACCCTTCTGTGATTTTACGTGACTCTGAATGTCCCTGAGGCAGCTGCAGGAAGTCAAAGATGAGCAGGGAAGCATGTCTGGGCCAGCAGGTTGCTGCGAGGTCCCAGGGAGCAGGACAGCCTGATATGCAGTGGTGCCCAGGCTACATACAGAGGGAAGAGGTGGGCCTGGCAGGAATTGCACTTCCACTCAGAGCCAGGAGGAGATGGTGAGAAGGTCTGAGACATGGTGCCAGCACTTCCTGGAGGAAGTCACAGGGATCCAGGCTGGGAGGCTTGGGGCTCAGCTGGGAGAGTCTCATCTGCACAAAGGCTGGCCATGGCAGCAGAGCCCAGCCTCAGGCTGGGGACGGAGCAGAACCCTGCTCCCTGGGAAGGAGCTAGCACCTTCTTGGGAGTCCAGCCTTGGAAAGGAGCCTGTGGGAACTGGGAGTCAGCCCTAGGACATTGGAACTTGGCTCCAGTGGACAACAAAGGCAGCCCAGGAAAAACAATTACAGGAGGCTGCCTTCATTGCCTGATTGCATGTCCCAAAGCACATTGTCTCAAATAGTCATTGGATTATTTGAGCCCATGAAGACAGATTTATCATCTCTATGTTACCAGTGAGTAAACTGAGGGTCATCTAAGCTAAATAATTTGCTCAGTGCCCTAGAGCTTTCAGGGCAGACCCAGGGATCAGCTAGTCTGCTTGCAGACCCATGGTACCAGAGAGCCCTGCTCTCAAGCTGGCCCAGGTCTGTGCTCCTCAGTATGGACTGAGAGTGAGGAGATGCTCAATGAGACTTTGAAGGGATCTGATAGAGCTCTTCATCCAACCTCCTCCACTTACAGGTGAAGAAATGGAGGTTCAGAAAAGTTGGTAGCCTTGCCTGAGGTCACTCAGAAAAATAGTAGTAGAGCTAGGGTCAGGGCTCCTGTCACCCATCCCCACAGCCTTGAGTTGTTTTCCTCCCATGCTGTAGAAAACTTGGGTAGAGTCATCATGTGCCACTGCTGCATAGGAACATCCACAGAGTCCAATGCTGAAAGGCCACCCACGGATCTGGCAAGACAGGTGGTGGCCGTCATCTGCATCTGTGGTTGCATTTGCAAACAGCATGGACCGCAAGGCTCTCTGTGCCTGCTAATTAGAATGAGGAAAATGCCAATGGAAAAGGAACAGGATCGGAGCAAAGGTGGGTGTCTTCCAATCACATGGAATGACATGGCACTTTGATGGATCTGTACATAAGGCAGTGTGTCCGTGGTTTTGGTTGGACCATTGCTCCCTCATCTGCCTCCTTGACTGGCAGTACATCCTGAGGGCAGCACCCAGCAGCACCAGCATGGGGGCTGGCCTGGGTGAGGTACTTGGTAAGTGTTTGCTGAGTGATAGCTGACCAGGTAACTCATGGCAAGGTGAGGAAACCATTACTGTGGCAAGGGTGAGACCGAGTGGCTGGTGAGCAGATCTTCCCTCATTTTTTATTGTGTCTCCTGTGGGCTCCAGCTCCCTCCTTTAGAGGGCCTGGGAGATCTCATTGTCACCTATGTCAGTGAACATTAGCCTCTCTTGGGAGCCATCTGCTTTGTAGTAGGAATCTTGTTGGAGTGTTTTCAGTGCTGATTAGCCATAGTCATGTCCTGGAGTGACTGGCCATGGCCAAGAGCCCGGATGCATGTTACATCGCCCAGTTCAAATCTGGCTTCTCCACTTTCCGACTCTATGATGCTGGGCCAGTCATTTAACTTATCCAGGTCTAATTTCTTTATTTGTAAAATCAGGAGCACAAGCATGGGGAATGATGAGTGCTGAGTGAGGTGCTAGGCAACACCCGCCCCTAGGAAGAGCTTAGTCCCTGTTAGGTCTCCATACCGGCATTCCCAGAGGAAAGGCCTAGGGGAGGCCTGGGACCTCCCTGTCCAATATGCCAGGTGGCTTCAGCAGGCTAGAGCTATATAATCATGTTGCCTTTGTTTAGGAGCACAAAGAAGAGGGGAGACAATGAGGCAGAGAAGAGAGGAGTCTATTAGAAATGGAACTGCAAGAAACATGGGGTCCCCAGACATGCACCAGGGCAAGCCTACAGCCTGGGAACATTTTCATTCTGTTTGTTTTATCCACAACTTAGTTATTTAAAGCACAGGAAAAAAAGCCAGAATACAGGGTTCTGTCTGTACAAGCGAGATTTATAAATAGCTGTTGTGGAGAACAGTGGTGTAGGAGGCCGCACAGAAGGATGGAGGTGTCCAGGATAAGCCTTGACTCAGTGTCCTGGAGCCCAGCTTGTGTGCATCTGGAGAAGTGCCATATGTTTGTCTGCTTGGGAGCCATGCCATGCTCTGCACACTCTGGCCTTTCAAAAAGCACTGTGGTCTTTGAACAGGCTTGAAGGGCATCCACATCATTAGGTATGGCAAAGGTGGCAGGATTTGGAATGGGCAGACCTGAGTTTTTCTCTATCCCTTACCAGCTGTATGCCTACTGGCAGGTTGGCTGGGCTGCAGTTTCCCCCTGAACCCCACAGGAATGCTACAACACTAATAGGGGTGCCAGGAGGGTGGGGATGAGCTAAAGTAATGGTCTCATTGCTGGTGGCAACTGAACAGGAGTTCACGGCCAGCTTTGGCAAGGCAGGCAGAGATTTCTGAGACTAGGCAGCTATATTTGCAGGAGTCTGAAGACTAACTAAGGCCTAGGGAATAACAGGGGTTAGAGATAGGACCAGGGCAGTGTACTGGTGACTGTGAGGGAGGAAGTGTGCCCAAATCCATCTTTGGTCCTTGAACAAGTCTCAAGCTTGAGCTGTCTTATCTTTCTGGAAGCTCAGGGGAAAGGCGTGTTGAACGTCATGGCCATGATTCACACATACATAGCTGCAGGGTTGTAGAACCTGTGCCCACGCTGACATACACATGTGCATCCTTATGTAGAACTCACACATCCATGTCTTCCAGAAGGAAACTGGCATGAAACTAAAATTTCCCCCTTGGTTCACAGGAAGCAACCTCCCTGAAGTGGAGGGAACAAAGTTAAAGGAGTAAGCAAGGGACTGTGAGCTGCCCAGACCTTAGCCCCAGGAGGAAGCTCTTGCCACACCAAGAACTGTCAGGCAGAGGGGAGAAATAGTCTTCCTAGGGTCAGGTGGGAAGAGATGCTGCCTGGGGGAGATAAAACCATGGGGGTGAGGGGTGGGCACACAGCTACTGCCAAAGACGTAGGCCTGAGGGACTGCAGGATGGGAAGGCAGGTACTGACTGCTCTCCTTCCCTCTGGTCCTGTGAAGATGGATTCATTGGCTGCACCACACCAAGGAGGCTGAGTGTGTGGTGCAGGGGCCTCCTTGCAGGGCACAGAGCCTGGCTGAGATGGGAAAAAAGTAAGCAGCTGGATGTGAGTGCTTCTGTGGACTCCTATGCATAGGCAACTGGGTTGGCTGGAGCCTGTTCCTTCAGGACACTTTGGAGGGGTGGTGGGCCACCCCTCCCACATATCTGCAAGGCTGGACAGGGCTCTCTGAGACTCTCTGAATGGGGCATCCTCTTGGGTTTCTTGCAGTCTGTGATGCTTGAGAAGCCGTGATTGGTTTCCAGCTTCCCTGGTCTTTGTGGAAGGCAACGTGGGTCTCACATATTCAGAACAAATCCATGTACAGTGTGTTGTCTTTCTACCCCAGCACCATGCCCTGGTTCAGAGGTTCAGTGAAGGAAAGTCTGGCTGTAGCAAGAGGGTGTCTAGAGGTGGCTCCAGCCTGGGGTGGATGCAGGGGTCACTGTGTTATCCGAACTGAGTTGGTTGTCTCTGTCCTTGAGGCTTACAGAGGCTCTGCCAGGCTCCCTCCAACTCTTACCTCCTGGTTCTACCCCTCTCTGGTGCCTCCAGTCTCACCAGGATGGCTCCAAGCTGAGATCCTAGTGACCGTATTATGGACAGGAGGCCTGAGGTCAGAGCCCTGCTGACTAGAGTGACCTCAGGTGATGAATATGGAAGAGCCCAACAGGTGATTCTTTCCAGGTCCCAGCAGGATGGAATGAATGAGGACTGGGAGCTGGACTCAAGAGGACTGCTTTCTTGCTTGCTGTGAACACACACACATATGTGCATACACATGAGTGCACACAGATCATGTTTGCTAGGAACAAGTAAATCTGCCAGAAGCTATTGCTGCCCACTTCTGCAGAGCTCAGCTCAATGTCTTGCTGGGTGGCTTGGATTGATTTGGTCACTGCAAGGTGGGAGAGGAACTGAATACTGTGTTCCCTGGGAGCCCAACCAGGGCCTCCAGGATCTCAGCATCATGAAAAGTGAAAGCAGGATTGGTTTTCTCTTCCCTGAGGAGCAAGCACCCTGCAGAATCCCAGGTTGACACAACTCTCTCATGCTAGCTGATTGCATCTTCTGCTGGACAAAGGGGACCCTTGTGAGTCCCTGTCTCGTCTGCTGACCTCTTGTGGGCTCACACATGCAGGCATGGAGACAGAGGTGGGCCCACTGGTGTCTGTAGATATGGTCAAACTCATCCTCCCTCACAGGGCTGAATTTATGCACAAGGGGTGGTGCTTTGCCAGAGAGAAGATGTCGAGGACTGAGAATGCAGGGGTACTGAGAATGCAGGCTTCCTAGTAAGACTTTCATTTGCATCTAGCCAGCTGTGTGGCCTGGGTCAAAACCCTGAGCCTTAGTTTTCTCATCTATAAAGTCAGAATATTCATGCTTATCTCTTAATGCTCAAGAATGTTAGTTATGAAAAGCTCCCAGGCAGTGTGACTCAGACAATAAAGAGCTCCTTTCTTCTGCGTTTGTTCTCCATGCTTCTAGCTGAGGGGCATGATCCAAGTATGTTGCAGAACTAGACCCATCGAGATAGAGTTGTCTCACTGTGGCTGTGCTGGCCCGGCCCTCTGTGATGACAAGGGGACAAGAACCTGGCCTGCCTCTTTCTGACCTGTGTACTAGGATTCTCCAGGGATGGAAGCCTCACTATATGCTGTATGCTTGCGAAATTTATGATAGAGAATTGGCTTACACAGTTGTGGAGCCCGAGGAGTCCCAGGAATGAGACAGCAAGCTAAAGACCCAGGGGAACCTTATTAGTTCTAGTCTGAATCTGAAGGCCTAAGAACAGGAGAGCTTGGTCTCAAGCTGGCAGTCTTGAGACCCAAGAAGAACCAATGTTTCAATTCAAGTCTGAAAGCAGAGGAAGACTGGTGTCTCAGCTGAAAGAGTCAAGCAGGAGGCGTTCACTCTGACCGCTGATGAGTGAGCCTTCTTGTTCTAATTCCATCTTCTGCAGACTGGAGGAAGGTCACCCACATTAGGGAGGGCAGTGTATTGCTCTATTAATTCACATGTTAGTCTTGTCTAAAACCACTAGCACAGATATGTTCAGAATAATGTTTGACCAAGCATCTGGGCACTCTGTGTTCCAGACAAGTTGGCAAATAAACTTAACCACAACACCTCGTACCTGGTGACCTCATCATCCATAGGTGTCTTGGTGAAGGATAGAGACAGGTAATATTTTTAGTACTTTCTGAGTACTTTTGGTCACCTCTGAAATATGGTATAGGCTGTCTTTGGGGTGGACCTGTCAATTATCCAGCCATGGAGCTAGCAGAGAATCATGGCCAAGACCATAACAGTCCAGTGGGCCTCACCTGGAGGCAGGGACATCAAAATTTTGTTCATCAGCTGGACTGAAATGACACTCATTATCTTCCACTCCCTCAGTGGGCTTACCAATGATTTTTGCCAATGGTTTGTGCTAGAAACCTGGGTATTATGTTTGAAACTCCTGTACCCTCCTCCTCCACTTCCCTTTTACATCCAAGTCTTGTTGATTTCTTCTTTATTATTATTTTTTTTCAGACCTGTCACTTTTCTCTCTATCATCTGCCCAGATCCCAGCTACCATCATCTCTTGCTGCTTTTCTGTATCCTCCTCTGTGGTTTTCTTGTCCTCAGACTTACCCAGCACAGCCTTTCATCCACACTTGCATTAGAGAAAACTCTCTAAAATAAATCTAGTCATGTTATTTCCCAATTAATTCCCCTTTTCAGCTTCTCACTGCCCAGAAGAGTTTATAAGATGATTCCTTAAGAGCTAAATTCAGCTCAGCGTTAAAAAGAAAAATAAAAGAATTTGAATGCCTTTAGATCTGAAGGGCGTTTGCCTTCTGGGTTGCCATAGTCTATATCACTCCTATTGTCTTACACCTGCCCACTTCCTTCCTTTGTTACTTGTCTCATCTTCAAATTCTGAGGCCCAAGCTCTTCAGCCTAGTAATCATTGGCCCTGGTAGGCCTTCCTAGATTAACTTTTACCCATTATTTCTACCCAAGTAACCTGTGCTCTGATCTTCCTGGGGTCGGTATTCCTCCCAAAAAGCGTACTTTTCTTCCATATTTCCATTGCTTTCTTTATGCTGTTCAGTTTGCTTGGTAGCCTTTTTCCTCAGAACTCTTAGATAATTCCTAATTATCCTCTAAGCCTCTCTTCATGTACCACCTACTCCTACTCTCAATAGTGTATGTATAACATTTTCTAAGATTCAGTTTTCTCCTCTGTAAAATATATGTAATAGAGGGCCCACCTAATGGGATTGCTGTGTGGATTAATGAGATAAACCACGCAGAGTACTTAGCACAGTATCTGACATCTCAGAAGTACCCGATACATCCCCGGCCACCTGTCTGCCTGGCATCTAGAGGTTTTGGCAGTGATAATGGCCATGACTGGGACTGTGTTTACAGTCAGGGTGCCAGAGTTTGACAGGCTTTTCTTATTCTCAGTTAAAGAAATAGGGAATAATTGGTGTCTAGCAGGTATTAAATAGGAAGCAGCCCATTGAAAACCTGGCTTGATGGGGTTGTGCAAGATTGAAGCAAGAAATATTAGGTCTAGACATTACTATTTGAGAACGTAGAAGAAAATAAAATCTGACTTTATAACTATGTTTAGACTTAGGTTTTTAAAACTATGGATATTTAATCTTGAAGAAATTTATGTATTTCCTGGGCCACTGCTTCTGGCCTGGTGCCTTGGGTTGGTGAACCTGGGATACTCAGGTAGTGCCTTGCTGATCCACATATAGAATGAAGCTTTTGTGGATGTTTACTTAGGAGGAATCTGTCAATTGCACAGCCACATAGTAGTAACAATTATTATTTCTCTTTTGGTACTAGAATGCTACCCAAAATGGTACTGGCTGTATCAGACTAGACTTTCAAAAGACAAATTTATGTATACTGTCGGGGAAAAGTGCTTCCCCAAACCTAGCCTCAGACAAGTGGGTGGCATCAGATCTAAAGATGTCCAAGGTAAAGAATACAGGCTTCATGCCCTATTTTCTTTTTATTTATGCAGAGAAAAGGTACAGTAGAAGCAGAAAGAGATGCTCCTTGGCTCTATTTTTGCTCTAGAGTCAGAGGTGACACCTCCAGGACAATTAAGACTTTGGAAAGTGTCACAATGCAGGCATACAAGGCTGGACACAAAATATCCTTTGGCTAGAAATGCCAAGGCCATTGGCAACTTGTGTCAAGTGCTTAAGAAATGTCCTCAAAAATGTTATGGCTTTTATCTAGACATCCCTATGAGTCTCATGTGCTCATAGGTGGGGCTTTTGGAAGAGGATTGGACCATGGAAGAGGATTGGACCATGGGGTCTCTAGTCCGTTTGCTGTGAGGTGTTGCAGCGTGTCCGGGGAGGCAGGTCTCTGGGATGTGATTCCAAAGGACATTATCTCCAGGATGTCTCCTGTCTGCATCCTGACCTCCATAATATAAGTAGCTTTTCTCCACCCAGTCCCTTGTGCCATGCCACTTGCATGTTTAAGCTTTCCTAACATGGGCTGAAACTTCTGAAATGTGAGCCCAAATAAACCTCCGCTCCTGTACGTTGTGGGTCTTGTGTATTTTGTCCCAGCCATGAAAAAGTAACTAAGACCACAAATCAGTGACTATAATCCCTGTGTTGAACATCATCCTGCAAGAATTATCTGCATCAAATGAGCTTACTACACTCTCAGTGAA
>PVJX010041764.1:0-14502 GCA_004027295.1 Dolichotis patagonum
TTATGTGTCTGGGTGTAGCTCTGTTTGGGTTGTAGGTGGCTGGAGTTCTATATGCTTCATACCTCTGCATATCATTTCTTTTTTCTATGCTTGGGAAATTTTCCTTAATAATTTCTGTGAATAGCCTTTGTAATTCCTCTGGTTTGATTCCTGCTTCTTCATTCACATACTTTATTCTTAAGTTATAGATCCTCTTGTCGTCTTCCAGTCTTTGTAACTTTACTGCCTGCTCCCTTGTTATTTTTAAGAGATCTTCCCTTTCACGACCCCACATTGCAAGCCTGTGTTCAATTTTTGATAGTCTGTCTTTGGTTTCTTTCAAGCAGTTTTGCCAGCTTTCTATTGAGTCTTTAGTTTCCTGATAATCTCTTTGAATTTGCTTCATGAATTCTAGTTTTTTTTCTGAAATCTTCATTAAATTTTTCTCTCCATTTTTGTTCCTCCATTTTTCTGTCTGTGTCTTCTTGAGAGGTACCCAGCCCTTCTTTTATTAATCTACTTATCTCTTGTTTAATTTGAATTAATATTTCAGTTTTGGTCCTGCTTATGAGGTCCTGAAGATATCTCTTTATGTCCGCTAACACTGTTTGATGTTGCATTTTTGCTGCCCTCAATACCTTTTGTATTTACCTCTCCTGGATCAATGTTCTCAGGGTTGGGGGCTGGGAGATGTTTCTTATTTCTCCCTTTCGTCGTGTTTTTGGTTCCTTCCATACAAGTGTACAGTGTAATGCCCAGACCCTTTTCTTGTTGGCTAAGGCTCTTCTAGAGGGCGCAGGCTAGGAGCTTTAGCCCTCTTCTATAGGTTATTAGAGATTAGAGTTCACCCACAGGCAGTGTTTGCTAGCTCCTCCCTTCCAGGCCAGTCAACCTTTGCAGGCCTTCACTGCGTCAGTGTGCACTGATCTCAGGGAAGTATTATTGTAGTGACTCACTTGGTCCCCACCCGGGGCGTGGCCTAGTCCAAGCAGATTCCACCAATCTGCTTGGTGAGGGGAGCAACTAGCTGAAGCCACTTCCTTATGGAGTTAGGGCTGTCCTGCCCAAATCCAACATGTCATCCAGTCGGTTTCCCCTTTCCCATGGGAGGGTCTTATTCCCATCACTCACCCGAGTGTTGATGCCATCCCGAGAACTGCAGGGCTCCCCGACCTCTGACTTCAGCGCAGCTACGGTGGGAATTCATGGTGCCTCTGGGTGGGTCAAGTGCAGGGCCGGTCCAGGCAAGCTGCATGCAGGGCTGTTCAGCTCTGTGCTCTGGTGGCTCAAGCCAGTCGCTTCAGTGCGGATCACTTGTTCAGGTCAGGCAGGAATTCAGGCAGCTCGAGGAGGGTGCCGTGCTTGCTGATCTTAGCTTCTCTAATGGCAGTCCCAGGACCTCATATTCGAGTGGTTTTTTGCACTTTAGTTTTTCCTGGGTTGGGAGAGTCCATCTCTATCTGTTTGGGTATCTCCAGGGTGTTTTATTCTGCCATTTGAGCTGTCTCTCTCAGAGAGGGTGTCTCTCCTGCTACCTACCAGTCCGCCATCTTGTCTTCCTTCCGGTGGTGGAATCTGTTGTTATTCTTTTCCTTTTTCTCCTCCTCTTTTTCCTCCTCTTTCTCCCCTTCCTCTGCTTCTCTTCCTCTTTCCTTTTGTTTTCCAAACATTTTAAAATTAAAATGTTGATTTTAGATCTTTGTATTTACATAACTTCTATAAATACTTTTATTTCTTATGTTTTATTTCTAGAATCTTTCTCAAACACATTTTATGAATCCATTCAGATTATTTTGGTCACTGTTTTCTGCTCAGTTCAACTTAATGTCTTCTAGGAAGTTCCTTTGGGTTCCAGCCACCATGTGTGGGAGTCCCTGGAGGGGAGGTGCTGATCTTTGCTAGAAAAGTTCACTGCAGTGCATTGTCTTTTCCTCAGGTCCTACAGTATGCTGCCTGCTTGGACTTGTGGGCCTCTTGCAGTATTTGTGCTAGACCTTTCAAGTCATTATCTTGTGGTGCACTGCCTTTAGGCTAGTGTTTCTCTACTGGAATAAAACTGCAGCTCCAGGAAGGTTCCTACCATTAATGGGTCTGGTCATCTGCCAGCATATCTTAGATAAGTGTGACTCACATCGAGAAGATTGCACTACTGACGGCAGTGGTGAATGTCTCAAAAATTCAAGTAACATAAAAGAGTAACATGCGGGAGTCAATGCCTTGTGATAATCTAGACCAGCGAAGGAGTGATGTTGGGAAGACTCTTAAATACATGCTTCCATTTTCATTTCAGGTAGAACATTATGAAAGTAGCTTTTCTATATTCCTTTACCAAACATCTGGGTTAAGACACAGCAAACCACGCTTCCTTTGGAAGCTCTGGTCAGCTCTCCAATGCTTCGTTTTGTTCCTGTTTTCCTTCATTGTAATTGTTATCAGTTTCTTTCCCTGAGGTTACACATTCTCAATCACAGCTAGTGTGGTTTGTCTCTGGATTTGTGACACCTGAACTAAGACATTAGTGTATATATTAAGGGAATAAGAGCAGTCACATTGAAAACGCATCTTAAATTTCTACCATTCACATTTTGCAATTTTAAGCAATTTTACATCTATGAACAAGAACCCTGGGTGATATGGTTTCCTTAAGTAGAAACTATCTTTCTGAAGTGTCACACTTCTTAAAGAATATAAGATAATTTAAACCTAATTTTGACACCATTAGTTTTGTAATATTTTTGGACATGACTTCAATTTTCCAGAAGATCAAGTTGAAAGTAGCTATAGGGATTAGCTTAAATCTGGATATATTGATACTAACATAGAAAGAATATAGAAGTTTCAGAAATCATAGTTAACCCCCAAAAGAATAAAGGTGGTCAAAGTGCCTCTCCAGTGTAGAGTGTAGAAATGTATAGGAAATATCTCTTATAGGAATTTATGAACAGAGATAAGAAAAATCAGTCAGCTAACCTTAAAAATGAATTATAAGAGTAATAAATATCTAAAAGAAAGGGGAAAATTAACAAAGAAAATAAAATGACTTTTATGTCATGGGGGTAAGATCCTTAAATGTCATGAAAGGTAGAAAATAGGAGAATATTATGGGAAATTGGGTCTGTTTCTTTTGTTATATAAGATCTTTCAGAGATGAGTTACATGTATAACCAAGAAATAATCTTCCTTACTAATTGCTGATAAATTATTATCAATTTTCAGTTTCCCCTCAGTATATAACATAGCTGCAATTTTCATTTCTAGTTAACTCTTATAAATAAGTATATGAAAGACTTTTTAAAATCTCAAACTTAGTCTTTAAAAGAAAAAAAAGGGAAAAAATTCTCAAACCTATTTTCAGATTTTCCCCTACTCTGTGTGACTCAATTTCCTGCAGTCAAACTGTAGATATTCCTCTGTAGTTTTCCTATATAAATTGTAAGAGATTGGTGGTGATCCTCAATCTAATGTTGTGAATGAGCTATGATATCATCTAAGAAGTAATTTTCTGTCTACTTGTTTTGTGGTTAACTTCACACATAAGATGTTATGAGGCTACAAAAAGCTTCATTGGACTTTGAACAAAATATTCTGGCCTATGTATCAGCCTTCATCAAGCTGACACAGATTATTATCCAGGGATTAAAAGTCACTCTGTAGTCACCATGAATTGCTTTCCTCTTATCATATGAAGTTGGCAGCCATCATAGCTAAATGCCCTTAGGGCCCTTCCCTAAAGGCAGAATGTTAGCAATGGGCACCAAATTGATTTTATTAGATGAAAGAATTAGTGAGCATTTGCGGTTTAATATTTCATGTTGAACTTGAGCCTTTTGGGTCTTCTGTTACTTTAGGCTCAGAATAATGACTTCCTCTTTTTCAAGAATGATATTTTAATAGGGTGTTAAAACCAATTTCTAAATCCTATTTCAAAAGCTGTTTGAGTTACACTCTCAAGTAATTTCTTTAAAATGTAGTATAATGAATAGAATATAATTCTATTCATAGCTAGTCACATGTGGATTGTTTTCCTCATAATACCAATATTCAAATTTTAGAGTTAAAAAAAACTATATCAACTTCATCTTTTCAAGTGGTTAGATTCAGACTATATGCAAAGCATTTTTGATTTCTCTCTATAAAATGTGTATGGCAAATAAATTGACAGAATATGCCATGCAAATGAGAAATCTGTAAACAGTTGAGACTTGGTAAGGAGGGATGTTCTAAATAAAATGCAATGACTTATTTATTTATGTTTTTACCAAATGATAGGTCAGCTATTCAGCTGAACTTAATTTTCTAAGGAAAAGTCTGGTCTTAAAAAAAATAATCTGGGACACAAAAATGATTTCTAGATTTGGAAAATATGAAGATAAGTAGAAGAAATGCTGATCTAGAAGTTGAAATGATTATAAAATGCAGAAAAATAAAATCGAATTAGTTTCTTTCTTTACATTTCTTCTATGTCTTTCATGCCACATTGCTATTTTGGGTGACATTAGAATCAAGGATGCAATATTTATAGAAGGTTGTTACTCTAGCGATAACATATTACAAAAAGCCTTGGCAACAATCTAAGACACAGCAGGGGAGCTGTGAGAGAGCTATTTTTGTAATGTTTAAAATTATTCTAAATTTAAAAAAAAAATTCCTGCTGGGCCTCGAGCTTTAAATAGCATGGTGCTGTGCAACTGATCAGCACATCAGGTCCTTGTGATTTATTACAAGAATTGGAGGATATGTTGACAAATAATATGCAGGAAAAGAATTGTAGTTTATTTATATGCATTTCAACATCATAAATAATTATTCAATGGATTTTAGCCTAAAAATAGATCACTATGAAATGTGAGGTCTATATTAAAATAATAATTGAGAGTACTATGCATCTGGAAAACAATCACTAACCAAAGCATACACAAGCACACAATGTCTAGTGCAATATTCATCCAATCTTCTGAGACATTCTTAAAAATTAGACTTGGATTAGGTTGTTTCATGACTTTGTCATTCTCTTTTAAATGTTGTAACAGCTTTAGTGAGATATTTCATATGAAGCATAATTTATTTACTTAAAGCATATAGTGTTATGATTTTCAGAATGTTTGCAGATAGGAATGAGCATCACAAAATTTTTACATTCATTATCTAGAAAGAAATTCTACACCCTACAATTTTATCCCTTCCTATACCATAAAGATTCTAAGCAGATAATAATTTATTTTTTTGTGAAGATATATTTCCTATTCTGAACTATTGTGATCAGTATGTGGTCTTTTGTGCCTAACTTCTTTTGCTAAGAGTAATGCATTCAAGGTTGCCTGTCCCATTACTCCATTCTTTTTTATGACTTAATAATATTCCATTGTGAGGATGTACCACATTTTGTTTATCCACTCACTATTAAAAGATATTTGTGAACAGCAGTATACAATCTTTTTTTTTCTTTTTTTTTTCTGCAGAGACATGTCTCTGTAAAACTTCTTTTAGGTCATATTCTGTTTTAGATTTTTTTTTAATAAGGAAAGGACAGTGTCTCTCATTCTATTTGAAACTTTTGCACATGAAAATTAAAAATAAGCAATTTCTTATATCAATATCCCACTAAGAAACATATTAATGTTTGTTTCTCATAACTACTCCAATGTGTTTTTTCTAGATTCCCAGTGAAGAGAGAAACTTCACTTGGTATAATCTTTTGCTTTTCTGCTTCTGGACTTTATCTTTTACTCTAAAGGAATCTCAATCCATGACCACAAGGAGAAAATACTACAAAACAAAATTTTGGATACTTAGATAATTTGCTCTGCGATAAAAAAAATCTCTCTTAATTTTGAATTTTAGTCTTGAGTGGTTCAATGTAAAATAGATCCTCATAGAAATTTTGTGACACTTAATGCCTATTTCAAATAGTATTTAACTGTATGCTTTCTCACCATGAAAGTTATAACAAAAAAAAGAAAAAGAAACTCATATCATTTTTTGTGTATAACCTTCAGGATTAAAATTTTTTCTTAATAAATCCATTAGATATTCAGGTTTAATTTAATTGTAAATTCTTTGCTCATATTCAAAGGCAGGATTTGAACCATAGAGTGTAATCAGTATTCACTTAACATAGTGGAAGTTATAGTGACAGTGCTTTTTAGAGGTTATGAATCTGAATTATGACTAGTGACTCCTAGTTACAGAAGTAGAGAAAATTTCAAAAGAAAGAAGAAAGAAAGAAGAAAGAAGAAAGAAAGAAAGAAAGAAAGAAAGAAAGAAAGAAAGAAAGAGGAAAGAAAATTGAAGAAAGCTTTGAACCAGTAACACAGTTACATTATAATTGAGTCTGGTGGATGAGAAGTCATGCGTGTGAAATATCCAGTTCTTTTACCAAAATATTTCATATTTTTAGAATTTGTATGAATGTTACTGGAAATAAAACATTGATTTTTTTCATAGTTTTCATATGAGCAAAACAACAATAGTATAAAAACTTCAATTACATCTCATAATATAATAATTATTAATCTTGGAAAACAGTAAAGGGAAGGTTTTGCAAACTGTAAATCTTGAATGTAAACTTTTTCAACTATATTTGGCCAATTTTCTAAACAATGATTTTATATGAAATTTATTGGCTAAAAGGAATAATATTAGTATATAATTCAGGTAATAATCAACATGTATATGAGTATGCTAAATTTCACATATAAATTTGCTATCTCTATTTTATGTCCACTTCTCCACATCATTTGTGTTTTTGACTCCCAATAGAGAAACGCACAAGGAGGAGTTAGGGAAAGTAACGAACACTCTTAGGGTCTTTTACAATGAAAACACTATAAAACATAGCATCTCCTGGGTGAAAAATATTGATTTTTTGGAAAGAAATATTGATTGCTGTTACCACATGCATGAATTCACATATATGCATACAAAATTTTGAATATATCTCAGCGAATACTATACAGTATCTATAATTTTTGTGATAGAAAAAGACTGATTCCTAAGTTGTTTTAAAACAGTGATTATTTTACAAATTCAATACAGATATGGAAAACGAAGATTAAACTAATCTTTTCTATGTACTGAGTAATATTAGTTACTTATCTACATATATATATATAAACACTTTCATACTGTTTTTCATCTTATTTTCCATTTTACACATCTTTATGGAGATAAAATCTTTCAGAAAAGGTAAAACTCGAATGGATTATGGTGATTATTGTACCAATTAAGTAAGTCTTACAAATCATTGACTCACTTTAAATGGATGTAAATTATGCTTAAAGTAGATCTCAATAAAGGTTTTTTAAAAAACTGAAATCATAGCAATTTTAGTGGTAGTTCACATTTGTACCTGTGTGCCATTTGGTAGGAACTAGAGAACATATTCATGGACTGCCTTACTTACTCATAACAAAGTCTTTAAAGTAAGCATTGTTAGCATTTACAGACTAGGCAAGTAATGAAAAAGTTTATGCAAATTTCCCAGTGTCACACAAATAGAGATAAAGCTAAGAATGTATATTATCATCAAATGTATGATCGCTTACAGTGCATAGAAATTATTCTAACTAAATTGTAACACTTTAATTCAGCTTAACGTAATTTGCCAATTTGTCTTAATGACATCTTTGAGTAGCTGGTTGCATAATGCCTTTAGCAATTTTTTAAGACCAGCTTTTAGATTTTCTAGATCAGATTCTTCTTCTTCCTTTAAAACAAACACTGTGAGGAGAGCCAGACGTGGTGGTCCACATCTGTAACTCCAGTACTCTCGAGGCCAGGGCAGGAGAATGACTAGTTTGAAGTCAACCTGAACTGCATAGTGAGATTTTGTCTAAAAAGAAAAATAAAAGTAAAACAAAGGCAATCAGAATTGATGATTCTGTGAATTGCTGCTAGAAACATCTTATCTACCACTGTATAGTTTGCGTTATTGGCAGACATGCTTCTAGTGTGTGTACTGAGTACAAAATTATATTATTTTTGCTAACTTATATGCTTAGTGTTTATGTAATCTAGAAGCTTAACTATTGATACTTACAGGAAGTATTAAGTGATTTTATTATGTAACAGATCATTACACTAAACATTATTTCTGGAGTGGATGTTTTGTCATTCTACTATTCTGAAAGAAAAAAAACAAAAAGAAGAAAAGAAAACAAAGAGAAAAAATCCAAACTCATTACAAAGAGCAAAAGTTTGATCTTTTTTACTGCAATTGATGTATTTTTATACTATGAAAATATAAAACTGAGTTAGATCCAGAAACAGGACCCTAATCTGTAAAACAGGACTTCAAATATACCTGGAGGTTTTTTTATAAGACTGAGCACACAACCCACTGGAAGTGAGGCAGAGAACATGCCTTCACTGTCTCTTTCCCCATAATGGGGCGGGAGGTTCATCTGCCAGTTCCCATTTGCTCATGTATTAAATAATATACACTTTCTGCAGAAAAGAAGACAAGGTGAAAGTCACTGGCATTCCTCTTGATTTTCTGATATAATATGACCTGAAGTTACATGCAATGGTGAACTGATGCAAAAAAGAAAGAATCTGAAACAGCGTCAACCTTCTGAAAGACAAGTATTCATTTTCCATTTATAAAGAAGGGGAAATTGTGAGGAAGAACCCGAATGGAGAGATGAAACAGGGTTCTGTTCTTGACTAAATATTGCAGAACCTTTGGAAAATTATTTTCTATTTTGGTGTCACTAAGTTTCTAATAACTGGAGTGCATTTGTTCTACAGAGTGAAATGTGAGCGCTCTTTTACTAATTCATTTAACAGACTCGATCTTCTACCAAGGACTAAACTCTGTAAAGCATGGATTCATACGGTGAATAACAAAGAAACAAATTCTGTGCCTTTAGAAGTTTTTAATTACAGAGAGAGAAGCATGGAATAGTTTAGCAAATATATCAAGATAGAAGATAAAGAATATGATAAGTATCATAAAGGAAGTACCTATAAGAAAAAGAGTAGATCGATTCTACATAATTCTGTTAATTTTGACCTTCAAGTAAGGGTAGCATTGAACATAAGAGTGAGAAGATAGGGTCCATGCATTCTAATTTTTAGAAAGAATTCTCTAGGCACAAAGGCTGGAAAGCCTGGTGGCTAAACAAGACTGCTTTGGATGGAAAAAAGAAAAGGTAGCTTTTGAAGTAAAAAAACCTGGAAACATTTTGCCTCAAGCTCAGAATTGGCATGGATCAGTGACTATTGTGGGCCTTGTATTCTTCCTTTTTGGTGTGCAATGTAAAAGTGATTATAGTCTGTTTTTGTTTCTCATTGTGGGTTGGGTTTATGAGAGGCAGATGATTTGCTTCTAACTCCACAGACCTGCAGGTCGAGAAGATACTGAGAAAAAAGACCTAAGGATTCTCATCCAGAATCAAATTTAATTCTGAAAACAACATTCTAAATGTTGAAGTTAATGGAATAATTATAATAAAATGGAATGGAGACAGTGAATTAAAGGGAAAGAATGCATTTTGCAGGAGAAAAGGATTCAAATTTCTGGATCCCAAAGGCAGGTTATTTTTTTTAAAAATTATCACATTTCATTCTAGCTTTATTTGCGATATGAGCTCACCATTTTCATCAAGCGCATTTCAACTTCTTTAGAATTTAGACTGTCTTGAGATTTGTTTCGAGCAATAAAATGTTACAGAAGTGACTAAAGCTGCTTTTACCAGATTAAGGACCACAAGGAAAGGAACAACTGAAAGGTGAAAGAAATAAATGAAAGAAGACAGAAAACCTGCCAAGATTCAGGAATTGCAGAAATTCCACATGCAGGCCAAGCTATAAGTGAAGTCACCTTGTACCTGCTATGACATTTGAGCTGCCAGGTGGTATTGATTTAATGATTGAATTCAGAAAAGATAAGCAGAGAAGATTGTCAGTCCATATGAAATTGAGAAATAGCAAATTATTGTCACTAATTTTGCAATTTGTTAGATAGCAAGAGGTAACTAAAATAGTAAAGGATTACCCCAGTAAGTGGAGAGGAATACTGATATTCAAATTCAGATGACAACTGGATTTAGAGAAAAGTCTGAGGAATCATCCTTCTGTGAAGCTCTTTCAAAGTTATTAGTTCAAAAATAATTTGTCAAAATTCAGAAATGTCTCAAGACATTAAAATACTAATTAGGGATAAATTTAAATTATAAGGCTAAAGATTGATTTATTTATGGGTCACATGAACAATTAGCTCTACACTATTTTATAGAAATTAAAGTCAGAAAAATATCAGTTTCGAAGAAAATATATTATTTTATAGAATTTTTTTATTTTTTTTTAAATTTTATTTAAAGAGAAAAAACAAAAAAGAAAACAAACAAACAAAACAGAAAAAGGGTAGCAACAATACAGAATCCCAAAGGCAAAAAAAATGAAAGAACCACAATAACAACAACAAAACAAAAACAAAAACACTAAGAAATCTCCACTTGATAGGTTACATACTGTCATCATTGGGATAGTTGTTCAAGTTACAAAATTAAAGCACACAAAGTAGACATTCAAACAGTTGAGACCATTAACAGTTCTGCTCAACAATCCAACAAAAACAGTAATGTGGTCATCTATCTTATACATTAAACATACATTCAGTTATATCCTTTAGAGCACTTTCTTTTCCCCTCTTTTATATATATAATTTAAATATACATATTTATATTTATATTTATTTTAAATTTTATATATATATTTTAAATTTTATTTCAAAGGGGGTAAAATTAAACACAACAAAATAGAACAGAACAGGACTTAAGAAAGCATAAATTTCAAAGCTATACAACCAGGGATCTTCACTATCTGTCATATTGTCTCTTGTTTTCTTCCAAATGGTTGTCTGTATCTTTGCATATGGGGATCTCATACTAAATACCATAGCCAATTTTTTCACAAGATTTGTAGTTAACTGGCTCCCACTTGTTAGGGCGGGGGGGACATGGGACAGGACGACATGAGATGTATGATTCTCAGCCTTCGCACTGGCAGGATTACAGCCGCCCCCCAGAGAGGGGTGGAGCACCCTGTTCTCCCAGCACCCTGAGTCAACCACATGGTGCAGGTCCCGACACACCAGGGTCTCTCTCCTTCAGGCCGCAGAAAGTCTGCCACACTCACAGCTGCCCCCCAGAGAGGAAAGGAACTCCTTGTTCTCCCGGTACCCCAAGTCAACCACATGGTGCAGGTCCTGAGGCGCCAGGGTCTCTCCCCTGCAGGCCGCCCAAAGTCTGCCATACTCACCTGCTATTTCTTTCTGATGAATTGACCATTCCATTTCCAAAGTTCTGAAATGGCCATCAGACCACAGAAAGAATTCTCTTTAGGCTCCTGTTTGAAACCAGCAGCTACAGCAATCTGCTGGCCTTGCTTCAGGGCCATGTTTTATAGAATATTTAGTTATGTAAAACTTGCTTTATGATTGGCATAGTTCTAAATGCTTTCTATGGATTAATTTATGAAATTTAGTAAAGCTCTGTAAGGTATATCATTTAATTTGGTTTTTGGGTTTTTTGTTACTGTGTTTGTTTGTTTGTTTGTTTGTTGAGACAGTTTTTTTCTCTAGTTCAGGCTGACTTTGAACTCATTATGTAGCCTAGGCTGTCCTCAAACTCACGATGATCCTGCTGCCTCTACCTCCCAAGTGCTGGGATTATAGGTGTGCACCACCACACCTGGCCAAATTACATGATTTAATTCCTGTGAAGATACTGAGTAACTGAGAGATTCAGTGATATTCCTAGATTTACCAGGTAATGCATAAGGGAGCCGTGCTTCAGGTCCAGGAAGTTTAATGCTAGTGTGGCTCTAGCTCTCAGGGTTCCTGGATTTTCTTGCCAGCTTTAGTGAGCACAGGAAATCTTCAGATGAAAATGAGCTCAGTTGGCATCATTGCTGTCAGAGCATTTTGTGGGTCTCAACTTGGCCTTAACAAAGGAGAATGATGTGACATAACTCTTTTCACACATTGTTTGAAGTTTTTGACAATGACAGAAAAATGCCCCGGCAGGTTGAAAAGAAAGGTTCACTCTGTTGATAGTTTACTTAAATATTTAAAGTTTAAGATTATCCTGGCCTGGATTAGAACATGAAGAAGAGATTTTAAAAGAAAGGATATTTGGGGATTTCTAAAGGAAATACAGAGAAGATTTAACAATAGATGTAGTTACAGCTGAATACTGTATTCTTTTGCTCTTAATTTTCCCCAGGAAATCAGGCCCAACAACTCAGCTAACATTATTAACATTTTTCATGGCTAAAATTTTATTACAATAGCAGTAGGTCATTGCCAGAGTCTCAGATCTTTAAACATGAGTTTGCCTTTTTTTATTTTAAAGAGGATAAAACCAAGGGAAATAAAACAGAATAAAACCAATAAAAATAAACCAGTATAAGTGATACAGGACTTCAAAACCTTACAAAATCAACAATAGTTACCATAATGACTTTTGTTATCTTCAAAATAGCTGCAGATACCTTTGGACATAGTAAAAATTAATCAGAACAGAATAGAATAGAAACAATCAAAACAAAACAGTGAATGCAATAAAGAACTTCAAAATAAGCCATTAGTAAATCCAAAATGGCTACCATCATATGTCTTTTTATCTTTTAAACAGCTGCTCATGCCATCAGATTTAACACAGTCAAACAAAACAAAAGAGAATAAAACCCAACACAACGAAACATTGGAAATGATATGATGGTTTCCAGGCAGGGATCACCTCCTGGTGAGGCTTTGTACTCTCTCTTTGCAGTCCGAATATGGTGCTGACTCATTGAGAGAGGCTTGGGTGTGGCTGTCACCACTCTAGAAGCAGCTCCTGCATGGAGTTTGCCTTTTTATAAACTCTACAAATCTTAAATGTTTTTTTCTCTCTCTCTCTCTTTCTCTCTCAGCATCAGAAAGATTCATATGATTCAAAACAGTGGCTCATTTCTTGATTCTTTGATAAAGTGACAACATAGTGTCCATCAAATGGGGTTAATATGTATCAATTGCTATTCTTCACAAAATATTTGTTTATTGTAATTAATTAATACCACAATCAAATTTGCATATGTAATTGATTAAAGCAATCAAACTATGATTCATTTAGTGTCAGTCCATTAATTGGAGAAAAAATTGGAACCAATCTGAATATGATTTGAAGTTGAACAACTCAGAGTTAGCAAGCTGGAGATAGGCTCTGATTTTACTGTATCCAGAAATTTTTGATTCTTAAAAATAGACTTTCAATGTTTACTGAGTAAAATCTCAGAAAATGTGAAGTACCATGGTACCATAGATGACAAATGTAATGGCTCATTCAGTAAAT
This sequence comes from Dolichotis patagonum, assembly GCA_004027295.1. Classification (NCBI taxonomy): domain Eukaryota; kingdom Metazoa; phylum Chordata; class Mammalia; order Rodentia; family Caviidae; genus Dolichotis; species Dolichotis patagonum. The sequence goes on from PVJX010041764.1 coordinate 13,317, forward strand.
AATTCACAAAATTTGAATGTATCAAAAAATACAGTATTTTTGTCCTTTTAACTATAAAATTAAATGAAACATAAAATTGAAGGGCATGGAAAAATTAATCTAATTTAATTTCTTTAGTAGATACATGTGTGAATACTTCAATCTGGGGATTTTTCAAAATTTAAATTAATCCTAAAGTTAGAGAAAATTATATTTATGGGGTATCATTCTTATGGGATGCAAATGCTGTGTAATATCTAAATCAGGTTAAACATTGTCTGTCTTCTTGAATGTGTGTGGTGAAAGCATTCAGAATTCTTTCTTTCAGTAATGAGACTGCTGTTCCATAGTGCAGTTTTATTCAGTTTTGGGGAAATCTCCTTGGTGTTGCTCATAATGGCTGTGACAGGGTTTTTTCCACTGACAGTGTACAAGGTTTTCTCCAGATCTTTTCCAATGCTTATCAAAGAAATGAAAGATAATAAGATCTGGGTACATGTTCAAAGAAAATGATAAAGGGTCATTTGTTCTCTCATATTTATCTCAACATTGTTTATAATGAAAGAAATATGCAAATGATGCAAGACTATCAACTAATTGATGAATGAATACAAATACTAAGATTTTATAAAGTAAGTTATGTAATTTGAGTGTTGCTTGAATTCAGTTTGCCCATCAGTTGTATCTAACAACATACTCTGAATCTAAAAATCTTTGATCTACTCTAATCAATACTATTTTAGTACCTATGTAATTTTCCACTTCTCTGGTATTAATTTCTATTCTGCAGGTTACAATTCTTCTACAAAAAGGCAATAAATAAATATGTTAATTTTTTTGTCCAATATTGAGTCTCACTTTCTTAATGTTTTTGTACTAAAAAAGAAGAAAAGCAAATGGAGAACCTATGGATAGCAAATGTAGCATTTCACAGCATAATTGATAGATATTTTATTTTTGTGTTTTTATTGACATATAATAATCCTATGTATTTATTGGCCATATTGTGATGTTTTGTGACGTGTGTATATTATATAATTATCAATTAGGATAATTGACATATCCATAACCTTTAAATATTTGTGGTAAGAACATTTCCAATCTTGTCTTCCAGCAGCTTTGAAATACACTGTACATTCTTGTTGACTATAGTTCCTCTTTAGTTATGAAAACCCAGAATTAACGTCTCCTACTTAAATGCATCATT
>PVJX010041765.1:0-14506 GCA_004027295.1 Dolichotis patagonum
AAGGTATGGACAGCTGTTTTGAGGAGAATGAGAGACACTATGACAGCCATTCTTGGCTTCCCTAATGTCTGGTCTTGAAGACCTGAAATGCCCTCCTCATCCTGCTCAGATCAATTCCATACTAGGTTGTTTCATGTGAATTCCCTGTATGTGACAATATGGACAACTATTTGGAAGAAAACAAGAGTCAATATGATAATCAGTGAATATTTCCAATTGTCTAGTTTTGAAACTTTTGTCTCTTACGTTACTTTCTTGTGATCTGCTTTGCTCTGTTTTGTTGTGTTTAATTCTACCCTTTTGATATAATTGCATGTATATTTGCATGGGTAAGATGGATGACCATATTGCTGTTTTTGTCAAATCGTGGAGCAGAACTGTTAACAGTCTCACTGTTTGAATGTCTACTTTACATGTTTTAATTTTATAAATTGAATGACTATTTCCAAGAAGTCAGCATGTAATTTGTCAAGCAATAATTTCTTAGGCGTTTTTTTGTTGTTGTTCTTTTCCTTTTTTCCTTGGAATACTGTATTGTTGCTACCCTCTATTCTGTTATTCTGTTTTGTTTTGTTTTGTTTTGCTTTGTTTTGCTTTTCTTTAAATAAAATTATTAAAAAAAAAAAAAAAAGAAAACCCTGACTGTAACACCTAGGCCTCAACCTCTCAATCCTCTTGGCTTGGCCTCCTAAAGCAGAATGAGGGGTAGAGACACACTGTTATCTATTGTTCATCCCAGTCCTAAGCCCCAAGAAATCAATATTTTAGAAAGAAATTTCTATTAAATACAGTTTCACTGTTAAACAGACACTCCAGTAGGAAGCAGGGAATCTTAACTTACTCGAAGTATTTAAGAGAAGAATGTATATGTGGAGAGCCTTCTGGAATGCATACAATATGGTACTATGGGTACCTAACATGCTTGTAATAAGAGTCTCAAATGGAAAAAGATAGAAGGGAGAACATAATAGAAGAAAATTTCTTGAGCTGAGAAAATTACCACTTTTCATAGAAAAAAGTCCTGCAGGCACTAAGAATGACTAACAAAATAAAAAAGAAAGACAAAAATGATGCCTACCTCAGTGTACGCTTGTGAAATTTCAAAACTCCATGGATAACAATAATAAAAAAATCTTAACCACTTCCAGAGAGAAAGAACACATGGAGAGATCTGAAACTTCAAATCATATATTATATTTCTCAGCATCATGGGATAATGAAAAGCATCAAAGCTCTAAAAATTGTTATTCTGAACTTGAAAACTTACACCTAGCTACACTTTTCCATCAGGTCAGTCAAAATAACATTTCCTGAGAATCAAAGAATATGCATTCCTTGAATTCCCAATTCTGTTAAATGGAAAAAAATCGAAGCGGTTGACAAATGTGGAATGGAGAAAACAATGTCAGCTGATCTGAGCACTGTCAGGACCTGGATCCGGAACCAGCTCCAGCTGGCCCAACATGGGGTGGCCTCTGGCAGCCTTTGACCGTGAGGCCTGGCAGATCTGAAGGTGGAGTGCAAATCTCCCTCCTTTATGGGCTCCAGTGACCCAGCAGACTCTCCATCGAGGCCCAGGGTTGTACACAGAGCAGCCCACGAACAGGGCAGAGGGGACTGCTTTCCAGGCCTCTGAAGGCTCCTGGGTGGCTCCTGGGGTAGGCGGACCACACAGCTGAACCCGTCAGGACAGGACAGGCTGTGCCCTCTGTACATCAAGGTGCCCAGGTGGGATGACACGTTGGTGGCTACTGACTGGATTCTTCTGTGTCTGGGGCTCAGTGGGTTTAAACATCATGAAGATATGTTCTTCTTTATCTGGGGAAGATTTGCAGTTGGAGCCATTCCCCAGAGCCAGTAAATGAGTGACAGGAGCATTTTTTGTATCATATTAAATTCAGTCTTGAGTACCAACCCTTGAGGGTTGTCAGGAAGTGTCGCCCCTGGCCTCTCCCCAGGCCAGTGATTGTCTGCAAGCTTTGCCACCTAGTGGCCCCAGGAAGACAGGTGGGAAAGGCCCTGGGTCTGCTCTGTCTCTTTTCTTTTCTTTTCTTTTCTTTTCTTTTCTTTTTTGTACAGTGCAGAGAATTGAACCCAGGAGCTTGCACATACTGGGCAAGTGTTCTACCCTTCAGGTACACTTCAGGCTTCTTTAGTTTATTTTGCAGTGAGGCTCTGCTAAGTTGCCCAGGCTGGCTTCAGTCTTGCCTGCTAGCTGGGATTACAGACGTGCATCACCAGGCTTGGCTTCTCTCTTCATCTTGACACTGACTCCAGAGTCCTGGGGCTCCAGGCAAGCATGCTCCTTGGCTGTGGGATGGTTGTAGCCACGTCAGCTGCTGCCGGAGCCAGACAGAGAGTTGTCCTGTGGTCCCCCCACTCACCACAGGTCTCCAGGCCCCACAGCTCATGCTGTCCCCACCTCAGATCCTGCCAACCCTGGGAGGGACCTGTTAGCAGGGCTCACATCCTTGTGCTAGGTGGAGCCCAGGCCAACCTCCTTCTCTTGGGCATTTGTAACCTTTCCCAACCTGCTTGGTGTATTGTTTTGAAACTCTGCACTTCAACCCCTCAGGTAGAAAGAGAGGAGGAACAGGATGGGGCAGGTACCAGGGTCCCCTGTCCTTGGCAGGAGAGCTTAGCAAGTAAAATCCAATTCACTATTAGGATTAATCAAGGCAAAGAGCCTCAGGATTCACGCAGGTGACAGAATTTTAATAAAAAAATACTCTGGGACAAAATGTGGAGTCGAAACATGCTCCAAAACAAAAGGGACTTCAGCAAGTATACTATAAGGGTTATTTTTCTAACACAGAACAGGACCTCGGTGGAGGGTGCTGACTCAGTCTCTTAATGCTCTAGAAGAAGTTGTTGGACAGAGGCTCCTTTTAGGAATTCCATGGAGGAGTTTCTGGCATAAAGCTGGCTGGAAAATAATACCAGGCTTGCTTGCTGTCTTAGTCACTTTCTCTTTGCTGGGATAAAATGCCCAACACCTACAGTCTAAATGAGGAGGGGTTTATTTTGGCTTATGGGCTTTGGAGGGTTCAGTCCATAGTCCTCTGAGTCCAAGGCAGGAAGGACATGTGGAAGTGTCTGGCAGAGAACAGCTGCTCACATCATGGTGGCCAGGAAACAGAGAGAGAAGAGAGGAGCCAGAGAGAGAGAGAAATCCTTCCAGGCCACTTCTTTAGTGACCCTCCAACCAGGCAAATAGCACGGTCAGCTGCAAACTCATCAGTGGACTAATACACCAGTGCACTAACACCCTATGATCCAGCCACTTTCCAGATCACGTGAGGGTGTTGGGGCCACCCTAGATCTAAACCATGACACTATTCCAAAGTGTCACGCCCCATTCAGGGCTGAGCAGAGGAGGCCACTGCTCAATGCTGGTAGTAAATGAGAGGATTTCAGGGAGCTCATGGGCACTCAGAACTGCTCTTCCAGGGGGCGCACAGAGGGAGCGGAAGAGAGGTGCCCCACTCTTTAGAAGGTTTTCATCTTCCCCCTTGATCTACCTCATCGACTTGGGAGAACCTGCTCTTAAATTGGAGTTTGCTGTGATCTACACGTATCTGCAGGATAGCTCTTGAAAGGCTACATTCTAAATTAGTGAAGCTTTTTAGTGTAGTGATCCACTTCCTGGGCTTGATCAGTCATTCATGATCAGTGGTTTGAGCAGGCAGGAGCAGGGTGGGGGGAGAAGCGGTTCACAGCTTCACTGTTAGGAGCCCAGCATGGAAGTGCCCCAGCCCGGGGCTGCCCCGGCCCTTGTGGTATCTTGGAGGAGACAGGAAAGAGCGTGCCTACTAGGTAGCCACTTCCCAGGGTCTGACAAAAAAGTTCTCTCCCTCCAAAGAGAGGCAGTCCCCAGAGGAAAGCTGCTCAGGGCATGGGGACCAGAAGCAGAGAAGAAGGGCGGAGCCAGAGGTGGGCTGAGCTCTCCTGCGCTCCTCTGCTGGGCTCTGTTCTGCAGCGAAACAACCTGTGTGACCAGACCTAAAATCTTGTCCAGTAACAGAAGATTAGACTTAAGCATCGAGGAAACCCGCAGAATGAAATGCTGCTCAGATACGAAGCGTCAGAGTGTAGAAGACTATTTACTGAAAAAGGCCATATTTTCAAGGCAACTCCCCCCACCCCCCAAAAAAGTAGCAGGCCACAAACAGTGCAAAGAAAGACAGAAAGAGCACAAGCCAGAAATTTATCCTTCTCTTTATGAGGCAGTAGGACGCATGACGATTTCCTTAAGCGGGCTCATATTTTAAGTTTTCTTCATGGATAACTTTGTAATTAAAAAAGTTCGCAGTTGACTCTGATTATCCATGGCAGTTAGGTTTTATGACACTACCATAGAAGTTGAGCTGCAAACTTGGAGCCCTGGCCCTTGGGGAAGCACAGGGCAGGGGCCCCTGAAAGCCCTGGTCACTACATTCCCATCCACCAGTTAGTGGCCCTGCCTTGTGTTACTATTTACGGGCGTCTTATATTATAGGTACGTTTCTCACCAGGAACTAATTACAGGCAGTATTTCTTTATAATAAAGCACTGGCCAAGCAGGGTTTAGTATTTTCCTGACCCTAGGTAATGTGACCATAAATTTCACTGGCTTTCATCATCACAGCAATTCTTTATTCACTACACTTAAAAAAAATCCGTCAGCAAATCATGAGTCCACAAATCTCACCGCCACTTCTCCATCACGTCATGGTTTGCCGCAGGGATGACCTAAGCACTTTCCAGAGCAGGAGCAGGCGGATGGGCCGGTCCCTTCCTCCTTTTCCTTGGTGCTCTACACTATCCACTAGGTAACCTTGAACTCAGGGCCAAGAGCTCTGAGCCCAAGCAAACTCTGTGTGTAGACACGGCCCGCCTTGCAATTAGCAACCCACTGGTTCTTCGGCACTAGCTTGGTGACACTTTAATTAACCTTTGTGTTTGTTTTAACCTGAGTTTGTTTTGGGGACAAGGTCTAACTAGGTAGTTCAGACTGGTCTTGAGCTTACTATGCAACACAGGCCGGCCTCAAACTCATGGCAATCCTCCTGCCTCAGCTTTCCAAGTGCTGAGATTATGACTGTAGCCCACTATCCCCAGGGAGGGGGATCACTTTAAGCCATACAAGCACTAACAAAAAGCGCAAAAAGTGCAAAAACCTCTGGCACTACACAGGCCGCAGAAAGGATGTTTGCTGGCGTGCTGGGGCAGAGGCAGGGAGACAGAGCAGCCGCCACCACGCTCCCCCTGCACTGGGAGGGGTTGCTGGGCACCCACTTTGGTGCTCTTTTAGGGGGGCATCCAGGATGACCAGAAAAGCCCCTAGAGTATTGGTCTGAGAGAGAAGGCAGGTCCATAAAAGTGAAATTCACGTATAAAGAGGCGGACTCTAATCAGGCAGGACCTTGGGTTTTCTCTGTGTCGCTTGTACACAGAAGTGGTCTCGGCGAGCTTGCTGGCCTTCGGGGTGAAGCACTGGCCCTGCATTCGCCGAAGCCCCTTCTCTGAGCGCAGGGCCGCTCCTCAGCCTGTCTGATGCACTCTCCGCTAGGGAACCCTAAGCCATAAAATTTAATGACATCTAATATGTTTTATGCCGGAGAGTGGTAATTTCCAATCAAAATCATCAGGCCCAGGCTTTATTTTTCCGCATGGAATTTCAGGCCTAAAGTGCTGAATCGAAGCAAGATGTGTGAAATGCAAGCGCAGGCCTGATGGCGGGGCCCCGAGGGCAGAGTCAGCCACTTTGAGGGGAGCACCACGCTTGGGGGGATTTGGTTTCACTGCCGTTGGCTCGGGCCGCACCCAGCATCTGGGAAAACAGAGCCCTGCAGCCCCCCAGGCGCCCGGCCTGCCACATGGCTCGCCTGCGCGGGGGGCTCAATTCAATTAACAGAAAACGCCATCAATAAACATGAGCTCAGCCCGAGACTCTACCCGGGCCCAGGTGCCGGCAGACAGGACCCTCCCTCCGGCCTGGCAGCTCGGCCACGCCAGCATCCTGCTCAGCTGCCCTGCCTGGGTGGCACTTGCACGGCCACAAGAATCCTGCACCATCCGGCCTCTTCCTGTTGACAGCCAGACCACTGCTGGGCCTCACTTCAGCCCCGTATGCCTCGAAAACCAGCTGCTCCCCAGGCTGGCGCGGAGAGGACCCCAGCCAGCTCCGCCTTCTCCTTTCACGTCGTCTCCAGGTTTCCGGCAATGTCCATGCTAAGAGCTGCGCTCAGCAGAACGGGGAACCTTCAGCCACTCCGGGTGCAGAAAGGGAAGGGAAATGGGAAACGGGAACCTAAGGGTGCTCAGGGGGGGTGAGGTTTGACGATGCAGATGGGAGGTTCTGCCGGGCTGTCGGTGCCAGGGTGGACAGGAAGGCTTGGCGTTCTGCGGGAAATGCAGACAAAGCGTTCCTTACAGGTCACGGTAGCAGCTCGCCTGCCACGTTACTGAGCAGCTGCCCCATGCAGAAATGGAGGAGATGCCCAGTTGCTGCACCCCTGCGGGGGCTTGTGACAGCCAGAGGTCTGGACGGGACACCAGGCACGCGTCTCCCTATGGAGGGCTGAGGCAGTGCTTTTGCCTTTGCCAGCTGAGGCTGGCACACAGCGGCCTGCTTATCTCCAGAACACAGGAGAAAAAGCACTGTCAGAAAGCCACGAGGATTCGGCAACCGCTCCTGTGCGCCTGCTCCGCGCTTCCTTCTGCCCACGGAGACATCAAAGCGCCCAGCAGCGGCCTCCGGGTAGCCGCTGAGACTGTCTGTTCCAGGAATAACAAGGCAAATGGATCCGACACATCAGTGCATGGTGGGAATTCACTTAAGCAACTTCACATGTGTGAGTGGCCAGGCAGATTAGCGCCCCTCACTCCAGCTTCTGCGAGAGAAGAGCAAAGTATTCCTAAGCCGAGCTGAGCAGGATGCTGGCGTGGCCGAGCTGCCAGGCACAGGCGGGCACCTGGCAGAGAGGCCGGGGGAGCCGGGAGCCAGTGATGGGCTCTGTGAGGGAGGCGCTGTGCTGGTTCTGGGGAACCCAGCACAGGACTAAGACCTTCTCCTGTGTCCCCTCCTCCCCCTGGCCTGAAGTTACACTGTCACTCTTCAAAAATCCCGCCTCTCGCCTTGCATACACTGACCCCACCGTCTTTATCTCTTCTCTGAGGAGCTTGGGAGCCCTGATCAAAGCTACAGTGAATGCTGCCGGTGTCCTCCAAGAGAAAGGCAGCTTGTGAAACCACGTGCTGGGTCCTCACCCACCTTAGTCACCGAGTCTGGCACTGTGTGACTTCTGGCCCTTCCCCAAAGTCAAAATGACCCTAAGAGTAAATGCTTTGAATCCATGCAGGACATCAAGGCAGCCACGGCAGCACAGCTAGCGACACTCAGGAAAGAGGGCTCCAGAGCTGCTGCAGGAAGCGGCAAGGATGATGAGACGAGTGCGTTCAAAGCAAGGAGGAGGATTCTGAAGGCGGTTAACGGTGACTTTACTGTACAAATATTTTTAAATTTAAACATTAACCATATTTTTTATCCTACCATATATATGTGTGTGTCACATGTTATAGAAAGACACCAAAACAATTCATTTCACAGTGCTTAATTCACTAAAAAATACTGTCTTGCTCTCTCTGTGAGACGGCACCATTGGTGGATGGCAGGGGGAGAGACGGGGGCGTCATGAGGAGGTGATCCCGGCCTGGAAACCAGCGCCACGTGCCAGCTGCTGCCGCAGTGGGCACAGCCACACCCAAGCGTCTCTCTGTGAGTCAGCACCTTTCCAGGACTGCATCCGGGGAGAGAGCCAGGCCTCACCAGGAAGCTATGCTGGCCGGGAAACCATGTTTTCATTGTTTTGCTGGGTAGGGTTTTATTCTCTTTTGTTTTATTTGACTATGTTAAATCTGATGGCAGGAGCAGCTATTTAAAAAATAGCTAGATATATTATGATAGCCATTTTGGATTTACTATTGGCTTATTTGGAAGTCCTTTATTGCATTCATTGTTTTGTTTTTGTTGATTCTATTTGGTTCTGTTCTGTTTGATTTTTACTATGTCTGAAGGAATCTGCAGCTATTTTGAAGACAACAAAAGGCATTATGGTAACTATTGTTGGTTTCATAAGGTTTTGAAGTCCTGTATCACTTATACTGGTTTATTTTTTATTGGTTTTATTCACTTTATTTTCCTTGGTTTTATCCTCTTTAAAATAAAAAAAAAAAATGTGTGAAATAACCACCATCTTTCCATACACATTTATACAGGCACACATGCATTTACATCCGGGGAGCGAGAGGGGGACAGAGCGGAGTGGGGAAGATGCTTAGGGTCAGGAGTGTTTCCAATACTTGTATTTTTCAGGTTCTGGAATATTTGTGTAGATTTTACCTATTTAACATCCCCAACCCAAAAATCTGAAACCCAAAATGTTCCTAAATCTGAAGTTTTTCTGAGTATCATGTTGACACTCAAAGCATTTCAAATTTTAGAGCATTTAAGATTTTGGATTTCCAGGTTAGGCGTGTTCAGTGTGCACTGTGCAGGTCACGAATGGGGTGTGTGTGTGTGTCCATGTGCCATCCCCACCTCTCCTGGTCTCTGAACAGTCCTCATATCTGGTCCCCTTACCTACCACTCTGTCCTCTGCTCTGCTGCGCAGGTACTGTCACACTCACGATCCGAGGGACCTTGTGTGTCCTGCTCACCTCTGCAGCCCCAGGGCGCGGGTGGTGCCTGTGCTGGCTGTGATCACCTTTCCCCTCTGATGAATAAAGAAATGCATGAATGAGTGAAGATCTTGCAGTCTCCCAGGTCCCACTGGGACTGAGGTCACCAATGGAGCCACTTCCTAGGACATTTTGGGACTTTCTCAGATGGCTCCCAGGCTCTGCAGAGGTCTAGCTGGTGCCTCAGGGCATCAGCCTGGACCGTGCCGCTGTTGCCCCAGGCTGTGTTCCATCTCATGGACTCTTCCTGTTGTTTTTCCCACAGCCGCTGAGTCCACCAAGCCTGGCAGTCAATGCCTCTCAGCCCTGCTGGACTCCTGCTGGCCCAGGCCACCTGTCACCAAGGGGCAAGCAGTGCCTCTTCCTACATGCACCCTAGCAGGGTCACATTCTCACTGGCCTCCAATGTGAGTCCCTGGAGCCCAGACCATGAGAGACCAGCAGAAAGGACATCCCTAAGGAGATGGTAGACGTTGGCCAGGTCCCACCCCTTCCCTCTAAGTGGGCTTTTGGGCGTGGTGCTTCTGGGCCACCGTAGCTCTAGTATCCTCTGGAATGCTACATGGATGCAGGACCTCAGAGGAGGCTTCCAGAGGGCCCAGCTGGTGCCCACCCTCTCTCTGTGCCATGTGTGGCCTCCTCTAAAGGATGCTCAGGCAATGAGGAAGCTGGAGGTGGCCCACGTGACAGAGCAGGGGAACCCCGGCCAGACTGCCTGGGGCTAGAGGCACAGCCTTGCCTGCCTCCTTCCTTAGACACACAAACTGGTCCATGTTGTGAGTGGGCCCTGGCTGCCTCCCGGGCATGTGTCCTTCCTGGGTGTGTGGCTACTCCATCTCACGCTCATTTCCTGTGGTGCAGAAGCTCCTGTGTCTGCTTGTTTAGGCACTGACACCTGCTGGGGCTCCGAGTCCCTCTCAAAGCCCTTGGTAGTTCCGTGCAGGGCTGGAGCCTGGTTCACATGAGGGCCCTGGGTTCCATCTGCGGCACCACGGGAAGCTATAAAGAAACAAGAGCCCCTCAGGAAGAGTGTGGCTTTTCACACCTTCCCCACTGGTTCCCTGCTGTCTGAGACTGGAGCTGAGGCTTCAGCCCACACAGCCTAGACAGTCCTCAGAGTTTCCAACCTGTGGCTCTGCGCCTGTCTCAGGGATCCTGCATGCGCCGTGCTGTGGTTGATGTCCTAGTCTGGCTTTGCCTTCTATGGTGCACTGTGGAGGGAAGATCCTTGTTCCCATGCACCAGCCCTGCACAGCATCTGGCAGAGATTCCACCCATTGGAAGACACTCTTCAAGCCACTGGCTGAGAATCACAGTGTTTTCTGTGGCTATAATGAAACACCACAAACTGGGTAATTTAGAAAGCATGGAAGTTTCTTAGCTCAGTGCCCTGGAGGCTTGGAATCTAAGAACACAGTGACAGGACCTGGTTAGGGGCCTCCTGTGTGTGGCAGCCAGGTGGAGGGCATGTCATGGAGATGCAATGCAAGTGCACCAGCTCAAAGCTACTTATGCTGTGCAGGGGCCCCCACCCATGTGACCTTCTGTAACTCACTTCCAAATTAACATGTGAATTTGGGTACTACATTTCTAACACATGCACTTTTGGGGGACACATTCAAAGAGCACCCAGTCTTTCTAGTTCTACTGTCCTGTTCAGTGGGAGCCAGTGGTAGAGAAGGTTTAACGCATGGTCTCAAATCACTGGACATAAAAATGAAATTGAACTAATACAGAATTTGTTAATTAAGCTGACATTTCTTTAAGAAAACTGCTAAGACTGTGGTCCTGCTTTTCTCCCTCCTTCCCTCTCCTCCCATTTTTCTTTCTATCATTTTTTATCCGCTACAGCTGACAAAGCCTGAATGACAAAGATCCCCTCTGCCGACCTTCTCCTGGTGATGCACTGGCAAGTTCCCTGGTGACCAGAACTGACCAGCCAGCTTAGCACCAGCTCCTCTGCCTCAACTCCCAAATGGGCCAAGGTCAGGACTCCGCCTTGGCCTGACTTTCAGGACAGAGCTCATTGAGCTGGAAGCTCAGAGCTGATTTGATTCTAAGGTCCAAAGATAGCTTGGGTGACAGGCACGGGTAGATCTCTGTCAGACGGTGAGGACCAGCATGTGATGGAGACCACAGTCACACGTCAGCACCAGCTGCCTCAGCCAGCAGAGCCTCTGGCCCCAGCAGCATGGTGACCGGTTGCTGCCACACCTCCCACCTGGCCCTTCCTGGGGCACCGTGTTCCTGCCATTGCCGTGGCCTGTCTGCAGTTGAAACAGCTTCAGGCCATGGATAAGGGCTCCACTTCCCAGGCCCCTCTTTCCTCTCCTGGAAGAGCATGGGCATGGACACCTCTCAAGAGGAACTGTCCACCAAATACCTCCGGCTCCTGGAGCATCAATAAAATACGAATGGAGTTCTTGGAAACTGAGTTCCCTGAGAACCCCTAACAGAGTCTGAGAAGAGACAGGTCTCCCCCTCTCCACACCGGACATCCTTCCTGCCCCTCCGACTGGAAGTCCTCCATGCCGGTGCTCACTGGAGGCCCGTCCAGCGCAGGCAGGGACAGGCGCAGAGATAACCCGGTGCTGCCTGAGTGGGTTCTCACAAGAGCTCTGCATCCTTCAGGCACCCAGAGCTGTGACCTGCTGCACAAAGTCAACCACGGAAACTTTTGGGGAAATGCACAGCCTCATTTACGGAGCTTAGGCATCATGGGAGGTAGACACTGAGAGAAGCTTAAGTGTTTCGGGCCTAGAAAAATTCATGCCTTGGGGGGAAAAATGTCCCTGGGGAGCAGCATATGAATGACCATGTCTGGACTAGAATCTAGTTTTCTCTAAATCAAACAGCCAGTTCTATGGGGCATCTAACAGATGGGGCCACGGGGCTCAATCATGGAGGGACCGAGAGGCCTGTCTGAGCTCTGCAGGGCAGTATTCTGTGGCTTCACGGCAGGAAGCTGTGGTATTGGGGTTGGCTGCACAGCTGTGAATGAAATATGCGGAGACAGAGTCACATGTGACCCTGAATCTCCCCGCAGGGATCCTGATGGAGCGAGGTGAGGCCACAGCGGGCTGGAGGTGCAGGTGAGTGAGGGGAACCTGGGGAGCCCACTGGGCCCCTAGGAGGGGTCCTGGTGGTCAGGGCGCAGGCTGTCACATGGCAGCAAGGAGGGTGGGAGCTGTCAGTGTGCACACAGGGCGAGGTGGCCCAGAATGGTAACCATGTGTTTGTCACACGTGTAATTCTGCCCTTTGATGTCCCCCATCAGGCTCATTCATCTAGCTTTGTGCCACACGGGAGAAGAATTATGAGTAGAGAAAACAGGATACAAATTTATGAACTCTCTGGTCTCCAGACTAAAAAAGAGAGAGAGATAGGCAAATTATTTTCACCAGACAGCAATGACCTTTCATGTGTCTCTTCTCATAGAGTCCAGAGAAGCACCACTAGAGGCACAAAGGGAGAGAGGAGGAAAAAGAGAGTTGGGGGAGGTGGTCTGAGAGTGACGGGCCTCTTTTAGGGGCCCCAGCTCCCCCCAGATCTCTTTCGGCTGAGTTCCAGCTGTGGCAAGTGGCATTAAGAATCCAGACAGATGAACACACCTGACGGGGGCCCAGGATTTACCAGGCTTGGGGAGAAGCCAGGTGGGCATCATGGCCCAGAGAGGCAAAGGATCAATAAAGAGCCACAGGGCAGGGCCATCGAGAAGCCTCTGGACGCTAAGGTACAGACAGACCCTACTGTGCCCTCCGAGAGCATAATGGGAGTTGTCTGACAGAGCCAGGAGGCACCTAGTCCATGCGGGACAGTGCTGGGTTAGGAAGGGCACAGCAGGTACTGCGGCTAATGCCAGTGCCACGAGATCACTGGGGCTCGAGCCCAGCATGGATGGCCCATGTCACAACAGTGACCATGGATGGGACAAGAAGATACTGAGCAAGAATCCACAGTCACTCCCAGAAGCAGTGGTGATGTGCAGGTGTCCCTACCCCCAGGAGAGACCCTGGGAGGAGGAGCTGGGTGTAGGGTGTGAAGGGACCTTGTGCTTGGCTGAATTTAACCCCAGAATTAACAAGAAATCACTCAGTGGGGCTGAGTTCACTTGGAAAGGGATCAAGGTTTCTGTATTTAGGCAGGAGCAGAGACACAAAGAACAAAGTCTAGAGGTGTTTGCATACCTGAGTCAGTGACTCGTGAAATTAGAATCTGCCACAAGTGATTGCTAAATCCAGACAGCAAGTCCCCGAGAGTGTCATTACCAGCTGGGGAGCGCTGCCTCTCTGGCGGAGCTCAGCCCTTGTAGCATGTTAATTCTCCACCGGATGTGGGGTGGGCCTGGGCGCCCCGCTTCAGAGAGAGGCAGGACTGGAGCATGAGGCCATGTGGCTGACCCCACCCAGCTGGAGACACAGGGGCAGAGTCCACTCCTAGCCGGGGGGGGGGGCACAGAGCAAGGAGGCAGGGACAGAGGACAGAATCCATGGACACAGAAGACCTCGAGAGAAGGACGAGGGAGGGACGGGAGGAAGAGGGGAACTTCAGAGGTGACCCGAGAAGAAGCTGAGGTGCTAGGGAGAAAGTGTTTTGGAAAAGAAGGAGCTGGCGTCTCCGTCCCTTCCTCTAGGGATGTCACTTCAACCATGGCTCTGCTAGGGTAAACTGAGGCACCACTGAGACCATCAAGGCAGGCAGAGTTTAAGCAACATGTGAGGGTTTGCTGCAGATGGGCTGTGGCTGGGCCGAGGGTGGAAAGAACATCGGCTGAGCAAGGGTGAGGGAGGGGGGATTGGCAGTGAGGCCTGAGCCAGGAGGGGCGGAGAGGGAGCAGTTGGGGGCATGGAAATGAGAACAGGAGGTATGGGGCAGGGGAGTCTGCGGAGAGCAAAACATGCCTGGACACATGGGACCTCAGTCCACTTTCCCAGCCTGCAGCAACAATGGTCATGGTCTCCGAGAACTGAAACATCAAATGTGTCATGAAGGGGCCGCTGCGAGCCATTTTCTAGCTTGTAGATTATCCGCGCTGTTACAGAAATAGGTGAGCCGTTTCGGCTGCAGGTCGGGGTAAGGTGATCAGGTCTGAGAGTTCTGAGCACACACGCCAGGGGTCGCAAGGCAGGATCTTGCCCATGGTGACCTTAGACACCAGCCCCATGGAGGCGACTCAAGAAAGAGAAGGGATGTCTCCAATGGGTTCCTCGAGGCTGAGTGAGTGGACAGGCCACCGAGCCAGGCGTCCCCAGGGTTTCCCTCAGGGAGTCAGACTCCCGGGGGTGAGCATGACCAGTACTGGACTTTGGGAGCACAACTCTGGCTGGTCTAGAAAGCCACTTAGAGGGAGGAGGAGAGCAGAGACAAGTGACAGAGACAGGAGGAGGTGACAGGATGTAGACGACACTTCCTGGACCTGAAGAGGAGGAGGAGGAGGTTGAAGCGAGGAAGGGTCGGTGTCAAAGGCGGTCTCCGTGTGCCCGAGAAGGGGTCCAGAGAGGGAGAACGGACCCTCCCAGGAGAGGATCTTGACCTCCCAGTTTTTGTCACCAGATGTTAGGCTCAACCTAGGCACAGCTGAGGCCACCGAGGCAGGCAGAGTTTAAGCAGTGCTGGAAGACATTATTGCAGACCGAGTGTGACTGGGTCGGGGTGGGGGGTGAAAAGACCTTTGACCCCAAACAAGCAGGGAGAGATTAGGCGAGAGGGGCATGGCTGAGGGGGTGCAAAATTTTGGATTTCCGAGCAGGGGGGCTGGGGCTGGCTGATAGACGGGGTGGTGCTG
>PVJX010041766.1:0-14503 GCA_004027295.1 Dolichotis patagonum
GAAGTTATTTTTCAATTAGTATTAGCACCAAATCACAGGTAGCTAATTAAAATACATAAAATCCTTGGAGCATGAAGTTACAGTTGTGTATGTTTCCTTATGAAGATCATTTTGTTGCTGCAATATTTACAACTGATACATAGTTTATTATCGTTAGTATTGAAAATGATAAAAGTAGTGCAAGAGTATAGATGTCTTCTAGTACTTCTCTGTTCATCACATGAGTCCTCATTCTCTCCAAAAATTTAAACATAATGGGCTTATAATACCAAATAATAGTGCTGTGAGACTTTTTCTTTTTCTAGTATAACACATACACTCACACATACACACACAAGCCTCAAAAAGCCATTTGAGAATAAATTGTAAATAACATTAGGAGAATTTAGTAATGCAACTAATAATATAGTTTATAATGATCATTGATTATAAATAATTATATCTGAAATAAAGAGGCTTATGAGAATGACATATATTAGGGATCTATAAAGGGGAACATAAGCTGTTCTACGTTTTCAAAATTTGTTTCATTCGAGATAGCACAAGGCTAGCATTTATTAAATTATCAATATTTAGTCACATTTTTTAGAAATTAAAAAGGGAGTTCTATTTCGTGAGATCATATATACTTATTGTCACCCACTAAAGATTTTGCAGCCTTGCAAATGCCATCTAGAATGAACATTTACTAGCTATTTTCCTTTTCTAGCAAGAATTAAGAGAGCAAGAAAGTAAAATTGACCTGAACTTGCAGAGCAGTTCAAATGCTAAATCCTTAAATTAATTAGAAGATGTATGACCACCCTCGATTTTTGACTCTAATCCAATTCTAATTAAACTTATACTATAAACCAAGAATTCACATGCTGGGAAGGCTTTATTTATTTATTTAATTTTTTTTTAGTTTGTCTAATTTACATACAGGCTGAAAATAAATTCTAATTAGCTGAGTTACTTACTGAACATTGTCAGGAGTTAAGGAGTTCCTGTGAACCAGAGATTTTTGAGGAAGAATCTGAAGAGTTAGTTATTAGAGATGCATATTCTAATATAGGAAGTGGCTGAGGAAAAGGTCCTGAGGTTTAACTTTGGGACTGAAAGTCAGTGATCAAAGGAACAGATTGAAGTTAAGGAACCATTCTAGGTCAGACATTAGAAGACTTTCTTGGCAAAACCTAAGAATTGTTTTGTTTTCTTATTTAGTTCTTGTTTACTCTAATAAGTTAAAAGCTACGGGCGAGCTTTGAGCAGGGCACCACCAAGACCTGGTCAGGTTTATGAAGCATCGCTCTAGGTGCAGCACTGCAAGGTAGACTGTTTTGGGAAGGGAAAGAACTGAGAGTCCAGTTGGAGTTTATAACAATCAGAAAATGGCACTATAGACTGGGTCTGAGTAAGGGTGTTGCACATTGTTTCTAGATAAAAATTCGAAGATAAGGCCAAGGCACTGTTTTTACGTGTAATGTGAAAGGCAAAGAGTCGTGGATCATCCCAAGTCCACCTTCTGTAATTGGGAAATATATCTCATTTTCTAACCATCACCAAAATATTGAACTAGCCAACACATGTTGCTACACAGAGTCAGACACTTGCAGTCTTCTTCAATAATTCAGACTAACACAGCCTGCACAGTATTGTTAATTTCTCTATGGACTGTGGAAATTAAAAATGAAATGAGATTTAGTGCCAGTTAAAAGATTTGAAAGGGCTAAAATCTTTTACTCTAATTTTGAATAAGATGTAATTTTGCTTTAGGCTAGCTGGAAGTTTTCTAAGTGACAATTTCAACTTAAATTAATCTCACTTCAATGCCTTTTTAATAAAGTGTTTCTATGAAACAGCTAAAAGCCTGATATGAGGCTGTAGCAGACCCAGGAATATGTAATCTAAAACTATAACTTAATTTAAATTTTACTATGCCTTTTAATTAAATTCCAGATCTTTACAATTAGTACACATGTATAAAACATATCTATTCAGAAAGTGATGTGAAGTGGAGAATTTAGACATTTATCTTAGCATTGAAATATTCAAATCTGGTTTATGATCAAAAAGATTGAGTAAGGTTGAGAATGTCATTAGATATAAATACAAATTCAGTAGTTATTCAATTCTGTATTTCACTTATTCTTTATGAATATGGGCACAACTTTTTGGTGCACAGAAATCTAATTTCTGCAGATGCTCTGACTAGAAAGTCTTTTTGTCTAAGTTGTGCATCTTTTAAAACTGAAATTAAAGAAAATTGGGCAAAATCAAAAAGTTATCTTAAATTTGGGTATATTTTGTTCTTGAAGCAAGCAAAAGGATAAAAGTATATGAGTGGTAAAAGCTGTAAAATGAGAAAAAGTACCGAAAAGCAACAGGAAATTCTTTTTTATCGTTTTGAGTAACTTTATATTCTGAAAAGAGAGTTGTTCTTATTAGATTGACTGCTGTTCAACTTTAGTCTTTGTTTGCAAAGTTCACATTCAGTGTGTCCACCTTCCATTATGGCTGGCTTTCGTTTATTCACTTCTACCCGAAAGGAGATACTTATTTAGAAAATGGTATGGCCATTCCAGGAAAAAGAGGCAGCATGATTTAAATACAACCACAACTTAAGAAAAATGATGATAATAATGTTATTTTAGACTCATTTAATCAGAGAAAGTGACAATCTATTTGTTGTGAAACAAATACTAGCTGCTATTGCATGTTAGCCACATAAAGGGGGTTAGCTTTTTCACACCAACCAGAAAAAGTCTTATTTTTAGGACTTAATTTCAGCTGCAAATAAATAATGGAGAGTTGAGACAGCAAAACCCTGCTATCGTGTGTTCTTGCTTTGAAGGTACAATAGGGTGACTGAAAAATCATTACAAAAATTGCAAACATGGGTAAGTGAATACATGAGCAAAATTGTTGCTTTTCATTGAACATTTTACAGCTGTTTTATAACTCAACACAATATTTACTAAGCACTTATCATATACCAGGCTTCTTACAAGACATGGGGCTTGAAACATTGGACAGTATAAACAGCAAGAAATCACTAAACTAAAAATCAGTTTAAAGGTGGAAAACAACATATGCTACTAGAAGTGAATGGCTTATCATTTAATATACTTTTATTCATCAAAATTATACATTGCTAACATTAATATATTCATACCCAAAAGTGCATTTTTCACTGGTACACATGCCGAGTCTCTGTTGTAATATTTCTACCTGAATATTAAGTAAAAAGAAAATTCCTTGTGGAAAGACAAGACATCCACTAAATTGTGGCATTAATTCCATCAGTTTCCTGCCCCAGAGGGGTAAGTGCTAATTTTTCTAAGGATGGTATTTCTATCTTTTATCTATACATCACTCCTTTGTACTTGTTTAAGCACATGTTAACTGACTTTCCTATTTTGAATACTCAATATTTTCATGTAGTATTATGTTCTACTTTATGCAAACTTAAGAGTAACAAACTACCCCTTCTAGACACCATTTTACTGTTTTTTACTTACATCCAGAATTATCCTTAAACATAGTATTTCTTTCTTGTGAATCTATATAACTTTGAATTCTGTTGACCAATATTGTTTGTAAAAGAAAGCTTAAGGTCAACTTCAACGTTCTGAAAATAAAATAAGGAATATAATACAATTTACATTATTCTAATTTTATTTGGAAAGAGATTTATTACCTCTTGAGGGAGAGATAAATATTCCTAAAATCTTTTCATTTCTTTTTATGGAACTTTAGGTTTATTTTCCAAATTTTATATTGGGTCAGGGAAATGTTTCTTTCAGGTGAAGTAATCATCTGAGGTAGATTTGGAGGAGTCCTGCTCTGCTCTTGCTACTTTCTCTCCACTTGCCTTCTGTATGGTTCTTACTTTCTGCCCTCAGCTCTCTGTTGCTCTTAGCCACGTCCGGTAACTGTCAGGTCTCATTGTATTGTATGTACTTCAAATATCTGACAGCCAACCATGCATTTCTTTAACAGATTTTGGTGACACAGCTCTAACCTGGTTTTACTGCTTTATGACAGCTCCTTTTTCATTTCTCCTTCTTTTATTTCACATAAAATTGGGCATTTACAGTTTCTGACAACAGTGTCTTAACTTGACAGCCCTCTTTCCTTATGCAGTATTCATTCTGAGTTTCAACTATCACTTTTACAATATTGACTCTAAAATACATGTTTTCTAACATGCATAGTTATAATGGCTCCTATCGTAATTCATGATGTGGTAGTTCATTTCTAAAGCATGCCACAAAATGGGTGTTAATTATAAACCCAGATTAAAGTATTCAAAAAAGCAAACACTTGTCATTATGTTTTCTTCAGTTAATATTATCGTAACACATTTTCAAAAAATGCTTTCTGAGGTAGTTTCTTGTACAGCTAGTCAGTAGGTTTTATTGATCATTTATCTTCCAAAATGCTAACAACTTTTCCTTCACTTAGTATGTATTTTTATATACAGAGAAAAATATTTTTTCCACAATGGTTATAATATTGCATGTTTATAGTGGATTCTGTTGATATTTCTGGGTATGCTAAGTGCTATGTTAATCAATATACTTTAGTTTTAACTCTATACTGAGCTAATGTATTGCAAAATTCAATCACATTTTTCATCTATCATGAAATGACATATTTTCTGTATTATGTATCATCTTCTGTAAACACCTTCGTACACAGTTTCTCATAGTTTTCTTTTTGCTTATAAAACTTTAAATAGTTTACCCTTTCTACCCTTAAAGATCTCTCAATTCTACCTTTGTAGCCTAATTTTCAACTTTCTTGTGTCAGTCAAGTTTTCCCTTACCTGAAAGTCAAAATGAAAGTTAATAATGATTATGAGTAAAATGAATTGAGCAAATTACTTCAATTCTCAAATTCTTAGATTTTTTTTTTTTATACCAGCACAAGTACCCTCATGCATACCTAGCAGGTACCTGGTAAAAGTTCCATAAGATTCAAGTATTCACTCTTTTTTTCTCATTTAAATCCTACTTAAGTTTTTTCCAATCTTTCTACAACTTGTAATCCTTCTCTCTATAAAAAGTAGTAAATATCTGTTAGATGGATAGCATACTATATAATTCTTATTTATTTACTTTTAATTAAAAATAAAAGAATGAAACTAAAAATGAATAGAAGAAAATAATAAAGATCAGAAAACACAATCTCTTATCAAAACCTTCTTAAAGTTACCCCCATTTTACAGGTTAAAGGCTAGAGAAGTTTAAGACCCAACAGATTAAAGGCCACACTGGTTTTTATATACTGTGTAAACTGTTGGATTTAGTATTTTTGGAAGCTCTTCCCTTTCTACCTATTCCCAAATAATACTGAAAAATTTGCCTTATTAAGTTATTAAGTTATTAAGTCTCTAAAGTGTAAATTCCATGAATCGTTCAACAAATGTAAATAACACATGTGATAGAATGCTAAACAATCACAAAACCGAACTTACTAAGTGTCATCCTTAATTATCTGTGTGTTCTTGAGCATGCCACTTTATGCTTTGTTGCAACCACTGTTTTTGTTAAATGATGATGCTGAAATAAGCAACAATTTTAAAGCTCCCTAAGCTTTAAATAATGAGATTGTCATTATCATGGGTGACACAGAATAGATTATAATTCTGTTTATATGCAAAAACCAAAAGAATACATATCTGACCCAGTATTTATAACTTGGCCCTCAATGAAGAATTGGTTTCTAGTAAGAGATTTCATGAGAAAATAAAATGTTCTTGACAAAATAAGAACCCAAAGTAAAAAAACCCAATTTGTTTTAATATAGTAAAACATCTGGATATATGACTAAAATTTTAGTTTCCATATGGATGTTTAACATTGTGTGAATTATATTAACTTTATAAAAAATTAAAACTTTAAAACCAAATGCATGCGAAAATAAATAATGAAGCATACTCAATTTGAAAAAAAACATTTATAAATTTGATTAATTCAGTGTTAAAGATAAATGATAATGGATATTTGGGGCATATTTCTTTTACATTTTGTCTATTATTTTATAGGTACACAAATTAACATTTTATGTAAATATAATTGTATAAGTGTAAATCATGTAGATTATATATGTAATAGCTCAGCAAAATATGTAGGAATTTACAAAAGAAACAGAAAAATTATCAGAAAAAGTTACTTTGCCATTAAATCTATTTCTTTCTCTGTTTTCTAAGTTATCCCTAATACTCCTTAATTTGCTAAATTTTGACCATTCAGTTTTCTGTGAATTATGATCTTCCCCTGGTAATCTTTCACTTAAAACAAAGCAAAATATAGATGAAATTTAAAAGTAATTTTGAGTGTCAAAAAGTATCAAGTGAATAAACAACACAAGTGAGCCAATAAATATGTTTCTTGACATTATTATATTTCATGGCCTGAGAAAAACAATAACCTGCACCTTAATTTTATTTCAGAGGTGTTCAAACAGACTATGAACTTTCAAGTACCTGAGGTAGCAGTAGGTTAAAAGTATTGATCACAATGGAAATTAATTTTAAAAACAACAACAGGTCTTTAAAGTGTTTAGCAAAAAGCATATGGTTTCCTGTAGTGGAAAGAGATATAATTAAAAAGCTATCAATAGTCTGAGATTGTCAAAATGATTTTGTCACCTGAATCTCATTCTTCATAATTATTTTTAAGGCTTTAAATTAAATCAGCATTAACCTCAGAACAAAAGAGTTACTATGTTTTCTGGGGAGGTAAATTGCATCATCCTGTAAATTAAACCCCATTCAACACTCAAATTAGATTTGAGAAATTATTGAGTATGAAGCCTATTCGTGTATATTATCTAGTGTCACAAAATCCAAGAGTACCTAGGGGGAAAAAGTTTTTCTCTATCAAACATTTTGAGATTTCTTGTGTGTGCCCAGAATATGATTTTAAGCATACATCTGAAACCTAAAACTGGAATGATAGAAAGAAAGCTCAAAGATATTTTTAGTCTTTCCCCAAAGATTTCTTTTCAGCTTTCAGACAGTACAAAATGAGTCAACACTTAAGTATGCCAAAAATAATATAACAAGTCTGCAAAATTACAGCTACCTACAGCTCAGATCTTCAATCAAGTAATTGTTAAAGACTCACTAGAAGGAGGAAAAATATGTTCCCAGTTGAACTCACATAATAATTTGCACCTTATTGTCAGAAAATGAGTCGTAATTAGGATAGTACAAGGCATGAGGCAGAGAGTAGTACAATTGTACCTTACCAGTGATTACTGAGGATCCTTGAGCTGGTTTCTTCTGTTGTAGATGAAAAAAACCACTATAGTGCTCCTTCCTTGCACAAGAGTTTGGTGCCTGATACCAGATAAATAACAGCTGTGCTTCCTGGGTGATGTTGCCCTGACTAATAGCTGTAAAAAGTTACCTGGGTTGATACAAGTGATTCTTTTCCGTAGGCAGAGTACAGTCTGCAACCAAACATGAACTGTTGTACTTGTCTAACTCTGGGTAACCTGGGAACACAGAAGGACATTCCACTGAGGCTGGTATTTAAAAATAAATGGGAAAGGCAGAGTTTCTCAATCGGAACGTGATGAACATTTGGAACCAGGCAAATTTTTCTTTTGAGGACCACCTTACACATTTAAGCAGGTTTTATAGACTGACTGGCTTGAGTAATCCCTCCCCCTCCACTGTGATGTACATATCTACACTGCCAAAAAGTTCACCAAGTGGAAGAATTGCTCACATTAGAGAAACACTCCTTCAGGAGCTTTGGAAATGCTGTTAAGATTATATGATTATATCAGTATCTATGTCTATGGTAAGAGATATACATAAACATGTGAATTAACACATATAGTGCCTTCCTTGTATACACTGTTGTATAAACATGTGGATATATTATGTATACATTTGTGTATATGCTTATATGTAATATACATATATCTACAAATGCACATATGAATGCATACTTACATACATATATTCAGTTCATGTATACTATATATTTTGTGCAAATATATATATAGAAATATACATGTATATAAACAACTTTTAAACAGATTTATAACCAAATCTATATATACACAGATATATACAGTGGTTTTTCTCTCAGTACCTTCTGGGAATTAGTTCCAGCATTCCTACAGAAACCAATGACAATGGATTTTCAAATCACATCTATAAAATACCATAGTATTTGCTTACATTCTTTGCCTGTTTTACCTTTTACTTTAAAACATCTTACAGTTACCATATAACCAAATGCAATGTAAACACGATGTAGTTATTCTTTATTAGTTAGAGCATAATGACAAGAAAAAACATCTGTACAAATTTAGTACAGATGCAACTTCGTTACAGATTTTCAAACTGCCAGTCTGCAGTGGTTGAATCCATGGATGCATACATTGCAAATACAAAAGGCCAACTATGCCAACTCCTTCTACATAGGTCATAAAATGAGAAAGTCATAAAATGAGAAATAAGATTTTTAAAAGACTTGTACTGATTCAAGATTTAAGATAATTTTGACATTAGATATGGGTTCACATACTTGGAGATTTTATTAGAGATGTTCTTTTTCAGATAAGAAGTATCACAGAAGCAACAAAATTGGGTGAGAGGATTTGCTGTAACCATGTGCAAAAACTCTGAAGATTTGGCAACTTGTAGAGACATTGTGTGCAGGTCAATATATGAAAAATTGGCATGCATATGAATTTCCAATGCAGCATGAGATTCAAGACATGAGCAGTTCAGAGCAAGGCAGTTTAGGTTTGAAACATGATGTTTTATTGGTTGGAATATAGAGGACAAGAAAAGAAAATTATGTCCATTTTTTCCTTTCCTCTTGTTTTTTCCTGTCCCCTTCCTTTCTTTTCCCTCTCCTCTCTCTGCTTCCCCTTCCAATTTGAACATTTTCATCTTGTTTCACAATGTCTACTATACATTTTGGTTCTTATTTTCACTTTGGTTTCTCACACCAGAGGAACAATGTGATATTTACACGTGTGTCCAGTTTATTTTACTTAAGAATATGGTCTCAAGGTACATTTGTTGACCAAGATATTTATTTAGAAAGAAAGAAAAAAAATGATTCATTACATAGTATATTAGGTACCTTTTAATGTCCCATTTACAAGAAAACTGGGGCAGACGTCTGTTGCCCAAAAATGGAGATGCAAGTAGATCAGGACCTGAATTCCCTGTTCTCTGTACTTTCCCACTACCTCTTTCAGAGCATATTTGGGCCTAAATTATAATAACTGATCAAGTCACACACTTGGTCAAAAACAAGTAGGAAAACCTTTTCATTCTATTTTTGTAACAGGAATTTATTGATAATCATTGAAAACATCATCTAATAAGTTTCATGGCAAGGGTAAACAGTTGGCAGGGGATAAAATATACCAAAAATGATAGCCAAAAATATGTCACCATATCTAAATATGCTATCTTTAGCAAAGTCTACACTGCTTCTCCAACCACTTCTCCCTGGAGTTCATGAGAGGATCTAGTGTCAAATCACCTTCAAATGTATAGTTACATGGTTCATCCTATCTACCGGAAAGGTGAGTCCAGGCCCTGAAGCAAAGCTGGCCAACTGTATCAACAATGTCATCGTATTCAACTCTACTTGGTGTTTACCACTGATAGCTCTCGGTCCAAAGACAGCACTGCCTTTCCCTAGAAGACACTGAGGAGCTCAGGGAGACACATTGTAGAAGTCACAGCATCTTAATCGCTTAGTAAAATAAGAATTCAAGTCCAAGATTAAATCTGTTGTAAGTACTTCTGTGTCCTAAGAACGATTGTCAGTCACGTTAAATCCCTAATTATGGATAACATTTTCAGCATTTTGCCCTGTAAGAATTTATTTGAGCTGAAATGGAAACCAAATTTAGAGAAATTAACCAATTTGCACTTTGGGAAAGTTTTTTATTCCTTTTGTTCTGTTAGGAATGGAAACCCAGAGACTTGCACCTAGTAGGTAAGGGTTACACTTCTAACCGCAGGAACAATTTGTATTTTGTGTCTGAGTCTGTGCTATTTCCAGTTTTGCTTGACAAGCTCTAATTAGTAGATAAGCAAATCTTCAATATAAACCAATATATTTGTACAAATGTTCATGAAAATGAACACAAAATCCTTATAATTTTATGATCACATGTACACATTTAAAACTTCTCCACTAAAGTTTGTCCAAAAGTAAATAATATCTTTTAAATTTATATTGCTACTAACTTGATCCTTATCTAAAGAAACTGCAGGAGGGTGTTATACAATTTGTTTCTAATTATAAAATTCACAGAGAAATAGATATTTGAAAACCCAAAGAAAGACTTTTATAACTTTCTCTTAAATTTAAAAAATTCTGAGCTTCGAGACTTGAAATTAATTATTTAGGGCTTTGTTTCTTGTTTTACTATGTTATAATTTTATTAGAGACAGAAAAGTCGAATCTAAAAGCAAATGTTTTATAGAAATCCCTTAGGCTAGTATATACATAAATATAATATGTGTTGTATATTGCATTTTATTTATGCCTATTAAATGAGGATGAGGTAATTACTGCAAAAATTCAGAAATTCAGAATTTTATACTCCAGTGCTAAATTTTTTTATAAAAGATTTTTGATATCTTGTAATTCTACACTTTTTTTATATTGGGACATGACAATGTGGATTACATAATGTCTAGAATCCAATGTTTCCAACCTCAGACCTCAATAAAAAAATCAACACTTTGAAGAAACTGGAAATGTCTCTTGAAAAACCGAACAGTATACAACAAAGCATCCAGAACTTTGTTTTTAAAGAGGATTTTTCAGAAACAGATTTTTTTTTATTAAAAAAGAGTAATTTTACTAAACTTTCAGGTAGTCATAAAATCTATAACTTAGCTTCTTTCTGCCAAATTACTGCACTTCCATGGCAGCTGGTGGATACAGGTTCCAGGATTGGAGAGTAGGTAATAGAAGCTGTAAATGCAAGTAGAAGTACATCCACTCCATTCTACCGTCTACCACTGCATTCTATCTTCTGAAAGTACCAGCACACAAAATGAGTCTTCATGATGTGAATTGCATACGAATGCAGTTAATCTGTACATGAAGGAAATATTTTTAGTTTGCTATTGTCTTCAAAACAGCCTAATAGGTAACAAGGCAATCATTAGTAGGTTTACTAGAAATACGACAAAATGCTTATTCCAAAAATTAATGATTTAAGAGAGGGGTATTTCTTTTGGAATGTTTTGTTTAAAAGTTACAAAAGTCTTTCCCTTCAGCTTTGCAGATTTGTAGAGTAAAAATTAATGTTAATTGAAAAATTTTATTGAATTACAAGTAACTTGGCAAGGGTATAGATAGTCCTGGCTTAAAGTCAAATAGATACTCAAGAACTGCAAGACTTAAAAGCAGTTGATTTATTTTTCTAACCACAAAACTTTTCTTTATATGTCCTCAATTTT
Source organism: Dolichotis patagonum (assembly GCA_004027295.1). Taxonomy (NCBI): domain Eukaryota; kingdom Metazoa; phylum Chordata; class Mammalia; order Rodentia; family Caviidae; genus Dolichotis; species Dolichotis patagonum. Next base: position 11,453 of record PVJX010041766.1, read on the forward strand.
TGATTCTTGAGAATTAAAGGAGGCTAGAGAGGAAGGGAAATTTTAAAAACACTTGAAACAAGTTTTGTAACAATTAGGTATTTGTTCTATATATTTGGTTTGAGGAAATCTTATTTGGTGCAGTGCTATAAGCATACAGTCTTAATGAGAGAAAAAAGAAGGAAAAAAGAGGAACTATCTTTTCCCAGAATTCTAAAGTGTATTGCATTGGGGCTATATTGTGCCAGCTGAGTACCAAAACCAGAGTGTAAAAAGGAGATAGCTATAGAAATAAAATTGGACTTCACATGTTGAAATAAGATTTCAAGTTTGATAAATTACTTTAAATAAATTCTTTATAAAAATGAGAATAACGTAACAATCAAAAGAACCAATAATAAGGTGGGTATTTACATTTATTCATGGTCTTCAGCTAGTTGTCATTACATGGATAAAATAATTATTAGTGACTTTTCTACAAGAAACTTGGCTTACATTAAATATTGTGAAATCAGATAGGCAGTCCCTTTGAAAATCAGGGTATCTTTTGCTTCATTCAAAATGTATTATGTGTAATTCCACTGAAAACAGAAAACTTGAAAGTATGAACTGGCGCTAGAACAGGATTCATAGGGCTTTAGAGAATGCTTCCTGCCTTTTAATGTTTTTCTTTTCCTGAAATACAAACAGCATGTAAATGCATGAATAAATGTTCAACATCACTGGTAATTTTAGAAATGCAAATTAAAACAACACTACTATTTTGAAGAAACCAAGAAACATTATGGTAGACACTGTTGATTTCCTGTGTCTTGTTTTTGAAATATTTTTTTTTGGTACCTGGGATCGAACTCACGACAAAGCAGGCAAAGCAGGTACTTATGCCACTGAGCTAAATCTCAGGCCCCTGTTTTGAAATCTTATATGCTTGCATTGTTTTGTTCTGATCCGCTTTGTTCTGTTTTGTTTTATACCCTTTAAAATAAAATAAAATAAAATAAAATAAAATAATATAAAATAATCCAACAACACTGAGATTCAATCTCACTCCAAAAAGAATGGCTGTCATCAAGAAATCAATCAATAACAAATATTGGCAGGGCAATGGGAAAAAAGGAACCCTTTCCATTGTTGTGGGACTGTACTGTTAGAACCACTGTGGAAATCAGTGTACAGATTCCTCAAAAACCTAGGATTGAAGTTTCCATTCAGTCCAGCTACTCATCTTCTGGTTATTTTCCCAGAAGAACTGAAAACATCATGCCACAGTTATATATAGCAGCACAATTTATAATAGCTGCATTTTGAAAACAACCCAAGTGCCCATTAACTGTGGAATGGATAAAAAAGATGTGGTATTGTAACACAGTAGAGTATTACTCAGGTATAAACAAAGGTAAACTTGAGACTCTTATAGGTAATGGATGTAACTTGAGACCATACTTACAAGTGAAATAAAAATCAGATTTGATGTATAAATGTCATATAGTTTCTCTAGACTAAAACAACATCAATAGCAAAAGCCAAACTGAAAGAGTAACTAAGATTGAAAATGTACAATAGATACTGTAAAAATGAAAGGGAGAGAAAGCATTCAAAAGGAAAGAACAACTGAGATTGTGGAAAGGAGAAAAGAAAGAAGGGAAAAGTTTATGTGTGTATATGTGTGTGTATATACATATATGCAAGATGCATATATATATACATATACACAAAATAGATAACTATTATTATATGCAAGATAGATAATTGTACTAACTCAGTTCATCAAAAAAAGTTTCGTGTTTTCATTGTTTGATCATTTTATTCAAGCCTAAATCTTGTAATCTGAACAAATACTTTTAAGGTAATAATAGGCAATTTATTAACCAGTCTTAATTTCCCAGTATTTTAAAAATTCTGTATCATTTTTATCTTTTTTATTGGTTTTTAAAATTTAAAAAAATGATAATTTTATTTTCCCTGAAAATGACCAAAATGCTGCAGAGGTGTTGGTAGTGTCCATTCTTCCTTGGACTATTTTTTAGATTCTTATATTATTTGAATGCATAAGCATCTGTGCTAAGCCCATTGATAGATATGCCTATCTATAGATAATTGTACATTTTGAACCTGTGGTCTGCATGAATGCTGTGTGTGTGTTCTCAGTTATTCTACATCTCCTTTCTCCTATTCTAGCCTTGTTATGTTTCTAAAGAAGTTGAATATTTTATACCCTAGGTCATTGTTCTCCTAGGGACCTCATTTCTGCCAATGACCACATAATTCTTTTTAGCATCCAAATGGCCTATCTTTGATTAATCCTTTTTTACTTCCTATATTTCTGTAGTCAGTTGCTTTTGAGTCATCATAGTCTTTCAGTTTAGTTGCATTTGTCTCAGCTTTTGATTTCTGTACATTTTATCCCAACATTTTTGTTTGTGGCACTTCGGAGGTTACAGATTTCACATTTCCTGCCAGCTCCATGATACAGTGTGACAGTCAAATACAATACAGTACAGCACAGTACAACGCAACACAACACAACACAACACAACAGTAGAAACAGCTAGAATTATTGAACAACAGAGAGGCATATTAATTATATGTCATGCATTACTTTATGCAATCTTTGTAAACATTTAGTGATTGTAATTTTATTTACCAATAAAGGAAGCTGGGAATTCGCAAAAGGGAGCATAGAATGAGAAATGCCAGGAAGGGATTTGAATTTGGCTTGATTAACCTCAAAGCAGAGCTCATGTTCATAAAAACTCCAATATTCTCATTAAGCCTCAATTCTTACCTGTGAACGAGAATTTAAAGAATGTCTGTACCTAGCAAGGTGCCAGGTTGCATGAGGAACTGGGAGTCATTCTTAGATGGTATACTAAATCTGCCCAGGATTAGGTTGTGTACCTTGCCTCACTCCTCTTCTGTCTGTGCTCTGCCAGAGGTCATTTTTATTGCCACTACAGCCACATTCCTGGAATGCAGTTTCTATGCCTTTCCCTTTACCTGAGACAGGGCTGTTCATCCTCAAAGAGAGTCTTGTCTTCTTTCTTCCCTTCTCTACCTTCTTTTCCCTTCCCT
>PVJX010041767.1:0-14481 GCA_004027295.1 Dolichotis patagonum
TGTTTCTCCATTAAATTTGAAAGACAGTTTTGCTGGGTACATCAGTCTGGGTTGAAAGTTGTTTTCTTTTAGGACTTGAAATACTTCACTCCAAGCTTGTTTTAACGTGGAGGTTTGCGCTGAGAAGTCTACCGTGATTTTAATAGGTTTTCCTTGATAGGTGAGTTGTGTCTTTAATAGCTTTTAGTATTCTGTTTTTATGCTGTATGTCTGAGATCTTAATTATTATATGTCTGGGTGTAGATTTATGTTGGTTATGACTGTATGGCATTCTATATGCTTCACTTATTTGTATATCAGAATTTTTCTCTATGTTTGGGATATTTTCTGCCATTATTTCTGTGAATAGCTAAGTTATATCATTTGTGTTGTCTCCTGCTTCCTCACTAATGCCTATTAATCTAACATTGTTTCTTCTGGCATCATCTTGTAGCTGCTGGATTGTCATTTCATGCTGCTTTGTTGTTTTTATAAGTTCTACCCTTTCAAGATCACTATCTGCCATCCTTTCCTTAAAGACCGAAATTCTATCTTCAGCTTAATTTAAAAGGCTTTGCAGGCTTTCAGTACAATTTTTTGTTTCTTGCATATATCTTTGAATTTGTTTTGTGGATTCTGCTTGTTTTCTGCATTGTTCATTCAAAGTTTCAATCAATTTTTCATGCTTCTATTTTTTTTTATCTATTTCTTCTCTAGCTATGTTGAGCAACTCATTTACTAAGGTTGTTACTTTTGTCTTTACATAAGACATTATTTCTAATTTGAGTTCTTCTATAGCCTCATGGATTTGTTTCTTTACTTCATTTGCTGTCTTTTCAGAGATTTCTGGTGTATGACTTTTAAGGTCCTCTATTTCATTATTGCCTGCACTTGCTCCTGATAGATGTTTGGTATTGCGTTTTGCCTTTTCGTTTAGTCATTTTCACCATTTTGGTAAATTTTTGGTCTTTTTATCACAACAGTCACAACTTTCTGTAGTGTGTGTTTTAGGGTCCTACTGTGTGGTTGATGTTTGTCAAATTGCTGGGTACCACAATGAAGCATAGATCCAGTCGCTTGAATTCCTTCTACCGTGCCTATTGGGTGAGTCCTATATTCTTTCTGGTCTAACTAGCACAAAAGTATTGATGTACGGCAACTCTTAATTCCTGCTGTTGTTATATCTTCAGGTTGTTGCAGGTCACCATATCTCCCTGGCAATAGTGTTTGTGTCAGCTGAGGCCGTACTGTGTCACTGGGGGTCTCATAAGTTCTTTTAATTTCCTCTAAGTTGGCGGGGTGTTATTGGTGTACTCCTTGACCTGTCTGATGTTCTCTGTGTGGGGAGAGGATTACTCACTCTCTTGCCAGGTTAGCCAAGGTCTTATAATTGGAGGGGGTTTCACTTCTGCTCCCATTTACCCACTGCAGACCTCTATTTTAGGGGGCAAACTCACCACACTGACTGGAGCCTGATGAGGTCTTCTGTTTGGGTGAGGGGTTCCTGACTCTCTCATCAAGCCAGCACAGTGGTTCACTGTAGTCCAGGGTTCAGATATTCCCGGTGGAAGGGCGGGCCCAGCAGCAGCAGTCCCAGGCAGCTCAGGCCTTATGTAGCTGACCTCCACGATGCTCCCAGCGGGCAAAGTTTATATCTTCTTGATTTAGCTTTGATAATTCATATGGTATCTAGGAGTCTGTCCATTTCTTCTATGTTTTCCATCTTACTAGAATACACATTTTGAAAGTTAGGTATAGATGATTTTCTGGATTTTTGCAGGGTCTGTTGTGATTTTGCCCTTTTCATTTCTAATTGCATGGATTTAAGTCTTTTGTTTCATAGTTTTGATAAGGTTGGCTAAGAGTTTGTCAATTTTATTTAATCTTTCAAAAAACCAGCTGTTTGATTCATTGTTTCTTTGTATTTTTTTAGTCTCCAGTGTGTTAATTTTTGCTTCAATCTTTATAATTTCCTTCCTCATATGAGCTTTTAGTTCAGCTTGCTGCTTTTCTAGAAGCTTAAGGTTTAACATTAAATTGTTTATATGTGCTTGCTCTGTTTTCCTGATATGGGTATTTACTACTATAAATGTCCCTCTTAAGACTGCTTTCATTGTATTCCACAAGTTCTGGTACGTTGTATTGCCATTATCATTCAACTGTAAAAACTGTCTAATTTCTTCTGTGACCCAGTGGTTGTTCAGCAGTGTTCTTTAATTTCCACACGTTTATGAAGTTCTTGTGGTTTCCTTTGGCATGGTTTCCAATTTCATTGTACTGTGGTCTGATGGTGTGCATGGGATAATTTCAATTTCTTTACATTTACTTAAGCATGTTCTGTGAGCCAGTATGTGGTCTGTTTTGGAGAATATCCCATGTGTAGCTGAGAAGAATGTGTATTCTGATGTTGTGGAGTGGCACACTCTGTAGACATCTACTAGGTCCATTTGCTCAGAAGTTTGATTTAGTTCTAATATTTCATATTGATTTTTTTTGTCTAGTTGATCTGTCTTTTAGTGACAGAAGGATATTGAGGTCTCCCAATATGATCATATTACAGCTTATTTGATTTTTCATGTCCATTAGTAATTGTTTTTATATAGCTGGGTGCATGGTATTTGTTGCATATATATTTATGATTGTTATCTCTTCCTCTTGGATTGTTCCATTTACAAGGATATGGTGATCTTCTTTATCTCTGTTAATCAGTTTGGCTTGAAATTACTTTATCTACAAATAGAATAGCTACCCCTGCTTTTTTCTGGATTCTTGTTCCATGGAGCATTGTTTTCCATCCTTTGACTTTCAGTCTATGAATTTCTTTTTGAATTAAATGTGTTTTCTTGTATGCAGCATATTGTTGGATCTTGCTTCTTGATCCATTCTGCCAGTCTGTGTCTTTTGACTGGTGAATTGAGACCATTAACATTGATGGTTAAAACTGATATGTATTGACTTATCTTTGTCATGCTATTTTCCTGTTGTTGGCTCCACCTCCCCTTTTTTTCCTTCCTTCTAATTATTTGCCTCCCCTGGTGGATTCCTTCTGTTATGGTTCATGGAGCTGTAGTCCTTATTATCTCTTTCTAGAATGTCCTTCAGAACATTTTGGAGTGCTGGATTTCCTCAGGTGTTCTTTGTCTTAGAAGTATCTTATTTCTCCATCAATTTTGAAAGATAGTTTTGCAGGATACATCAGTCTGGGTTGAAAGTTGTTTTCCTTTAGAACCTGGAATACTTCACTCCAAGCTCTCCTTGACTGGAGAGTTTGTTGCTGAGAAGTCAGCTGTGATTCTGTTGGACTTTCCTTTGTAGGTAATTTATATGTTTTCCCTAATAGCTTTTAAAATTCTATTGTTGTGCCAAATTTCTGGAATCTTGACTATGGTATGTCTGGCTATAAATTTTTTGATCATTGATAATTGGTGTTTTGTATGCGTCACTTATTTGTATGTCAAATTCTTTTTCTCTACCAGGGAAGTTTTCTGTTACAATGTCTGTGAATATGTGTTTAATGTCATTTGTGGTATCTCCTGCTGTTCATTGACTCCAATTAATCTTAATTTATTATGCTTTGTCTTATCTAGCAGCTGCTGGATTTATTTCTTATGGTCCCTTGCTAGTTTTGAGAAATCTTTCTTTTCCTTGTCACTAACTGCAAGCTTGTCTTCAATATCTGAGGTACTGTCCTCACACTGGTTTAATCTGTTTTTAATACTTTCAATGGTGTTTTTAGTTTCTTGGATATCTGCTTGAGTCTGCTTTATGGATTCCATTTGTCTCCTATGCTGTGCTTCTATAATTTGCTTAAACTCATCTATTTTTTTTGTCTGTGTGTGTTTTAACATTGCTAAGCATGGTGTGTATTTTGGTAATCTCTGTAGTTATTTGAAAGATTATTTCTGATTTCATTTTTTCCAGAGCCTCATTCAGTTGCGTTGTTACCACTTCAGAGGGATCCAGTGGGGGCCTTTTGGATTGTCCCAACTCATTGCCCCCTAAGTTTGCCTTTGGTGAACTGGATGTCTGGGGTTGCATCTTGTTTAAGTGTCTTCTCATTTCTTTTCTTTTTTAGTTTAATTCCTGGGGTGATGCTTGTAAGTTGCCTATTGTGGGTTGCATTTTTGGTGGTATTTGACACTTAGGTGATGATTACTTTTCTGAGATATCTTCTAGGTGTGCCTGTTGGAAGATGTTACCTCTTCAGTTTGTTGGAGATGAGAAATTGTTGCTCATTTGACCTAGTCCCTGGTTCTTTGCCACAGTATTTTCTGTGACCCTTAGTTTAATCTCAGTTATGGGTTATCAGGGCCAGCAGCTGTTTGGGACAGTTTATGTCAATTTTGTTTATAGTGGTACCAATAACATCAAACACAGCCTATAAAACAACAAACTGAGCTAACCCTAATTTGCAACTTTTAACCATATGAACTAGATTTGTGATTATATGACAATATTTAAAACCAACCAGATAATTGCATGCAATATGTAAATCTGTGTAATGTGTCCATTTTGCCCTCAGGGTTAAAATTTAAAATGTATGAAGGAGATAATAGAGAAGTGGAAAGAGAGAAAGAGATAAGAAGTAAGGTTGGAGGACAAAGATGGGTCCCGCCAACTTGGGGAAACCTGTGCAGAAGATTGAAAGAAAAGAGAGGTGGAAGAGATAAAAAGTAGAATAAAACAGAACCACACCCACAAAGAGGTTAGGAACCACTCTCACGCACATAAAAAAAATAAATGAAAGAAAATGGAATACAAAAACCTGAATAAAACAAACAAGAATAAAAAAAGAGAAAAAAAAAGAGAGAAAATTCACTTCTAGGATTCTCTTTGGGTTCACTAGTAAACAGCCTGTGAAGATGAGTCCCGAATCATGCCAGCCGTTGCTGTATGGCGGAGTGGCAGGTGACCTTAGCAGGCCTGCCCCAAGACCAGGCGCATTGGGCTTGCTACAGTCCAAGCAGTTTCCAAGGGTCTGTACCCAGCTTGGAGCTGCTGGAGGAAGCCGGCAGCAGTTCGGGTTCTGAGCTTATCTGGCCCAACTCTAAAATGGTTCCCGGCCAGCCGCTCTCTTCCTGGGAGGACTGAGTCCTCTGCACTCACCACCAGCCAGTATAGTCCTCCAAGTCTGCCGCTCCCCTCCACTGCTGAGTCTCTCTACAGGCACCTCTGGGGTCACCAGTTGCCACCATCACTGTCGCTATAACCCTGTGCCCCCAGGTGCCAACAGCTCCTCTCGCGCAGTTGGTCTGGCTCTGGGTGAAGGTGCCACCAGCTGCCGTAGCCTCTTCTTTATTGAAGTTTTTTTTACTCTCTCTGTGGGCTTCAGTTCACACTTTGGATTCTTCCTGGGTCCAGGGAACCCACTCTTTTTCTTCTTGTCTTCCTCACGATGCTATATTCTAGTGTCTGGATGGTGACTCTCAAAAGAGAGTCTGTTACCTCTGCTGCTTACTGCTCTGCCATCTTATTCTCTTACTAACTACAAAACCTTACTTTTAGTTGAATCACCATTTTTAAAGTGACAGAATTGAGACCAAATAAGTGAAGTGACTTATTAGTGAACTTCTATCCATGTTCTAACTAGAACTTCAGTCTCCTGATTCTTTGGCCCAGAATCACTCTGGAGGTCCTTGTCTGTGCCAAATGCTGTGAGGGACACAGAGTCTAGAATTCCTACCTTCAGAGCAGTATGATCTAGATGTGGCAATAATATGTGTGCATATAAATAACCGATGATGCAAAATAGATAATGGGTATCAGGGATAGAGAAGAGGGCTATGAGAGCTCAAGAAGGCAAAGATTATATGGCCTAGAGGAAGATTTTTTTTGCATACATTCACAGATATTTATTGAGCATCCAGTCTTTGCCAGGCACTGTGCTGAGACCATAACAAGGAAGGCATAGAAAGGGTAGCATTGGAGTTGTACCCTGAAGGATGAATACATGTTGAGATGCCACTGTAATGTGGATTTTGCTATGACCGATGTAATGCCTAGATTGTGGGAGGCAATAGTAGGAAGTAAGAAGGAGAGACTGTTAAAAAGATACAACAAATTGGTGAACACCAAACTATTAAGTGAGGCCCAGAAGAAGGGTGCTGAGTGCTGGGGTGCAGCCAACCTTTTCCCTCTTTGTCACCTCCCACCTCGCCTTTTTGCAGGATGTGGGGTCAGATTCAAATAAGGATTCTGGCCAGGGATGTAGCTCAGCAGCACAGCACCTGCCTGGCAAGCGCAACGTCTTAGGTTCGATTCCTGGTACAAAAAAAAAAAAAAAAACTCCAAATAAGGATTCTTTCCTCACTAGTAGTATGACCTTGAGAATGTTACTTAATAGTCCTGTGCCTCAGTCTCCACATCTGTGGAATGAAGATAAGAATAGAATTCACTTCATTGATAAGAGGATTTCGTGAGCTTGTAGATGTAAATTGCCTAGACAGTGCCTGACTGAGTATTCTCTCTTATGGATATTATTACAATCAATAAACTAATTTAGGAACCAAGAACTTTAGAGGTTTGGCAGAGTCTGAAGAGCTATTATTCATTTTCATTCACTGGGAGGAGAAACAGGCTAAGTGAGGCTTAGAACTCAGGCAGAGTGTTTCTGCCCAGAATAATGGACCCATCCAGTGGATAACAAGTCCTGTAACCTTTACTCTCAAAATGACTTGCAGTTCTGTAAGTTGTCACCATAAACCATGGCTGCTTGGACCACTGCCATCATCCGACTGGTCTCCGAATTTCCTGATCTACTCCCTGCAGGTTGTTCCCAGGGAGAACAAGCAGATGCACATGAGACCTCGTCTCTCCCCTGCTTGAAACTCTTCCAGGACAAATCCCCAGTAGGCTCCTTCTCTGTCATTTCTCCACAGCTGGCTCTTTCCTTTTTACCACAGGGTTCTGCATATTGTTTCTGTCTGAGACACTCTTCCTACTTTCTCTTCACCTGCTTAACTGTGTATCCTTCCGAACTCAGCTGAAACGTCAGCCTGTCCTCCAGGAAGCCTTCCAGGTCTTCCTGATAAGGCCTTCTGCTTGCTTGTGCTTTTTCACTGTGGTGCTTCGTGGTGTATGAAGTCACATAGCAGTGAGATTATTTGAATCAGGTCTGCCTTCCCAACTGCACTGTATGAGGACTGTATCTACCTTGGCCAATAGAGTATCCCTAACACTTGGCACAGGTTACCACATGCCTAGCAACAATTTGTTGAGTGATTGAATACAGGTGATCCATGACAGTCTTTGTGCCTCTGTTAGTTAAAAGTCATGCCATGGGGGACTGTTCTGTGGAGGGCCCTGAGCTAGATGTGACATCAGGCTCCTCATTTGATGCTGTGGTGTCTGGGGGGAAGATAAGCCCTGGATGAGGGGCAGATGGGCCATCTGTGGTGTTTCCCACTTAGCTTCTGCATCACCAGGCACTGGTGAAGTGCTGCCTCCTCTGACTGTCCACATCTGTGAAACCTCTGTCCCTCAGTGAAGCCATTCTGGACAACAGAGGATGGATTGTCTTCTTAAAAAAAAAAAAAAGAAAAAAAAGCCCTTTTGTATATTTCTACATATTAGTCCTCTGTCCAAGGAATAGCTAGTAAAAACTTTTTACCCATTCCTCGGTTGTCTCTTCATCTTCTTAGTGGTTTCATTTGCTGTGCATAAGATTTTTAATTCGATGCAGTCCCATTTGTTCTTTTTTTTTTTCCATTTGTTCTTTCTTGATGTTATCTCTTGTGCAATTGGGGTTCTATTCAGAAAACCCTTGCCTGTACCTATGACTTTCAAGAGTTTTACCTACATTATCTTTCAGCAGGTTAAGTGTTACTGTTTTAACATTTAGATCTTTGAACCATTTTGATTTTAATTTAGTAGAAGATGACAAATATGAGTCTAGCTTCAATCTTTGGCATGTGGATAGCCAGTTTTCCCATCACCATTTGCTAAACAGGCTCTCTTTCCTCCAATTGATGTTTCTTGGACAGACAAACAATAGGAAATAAGGAGACAGATCTATAACGAATGGGAAAGGACTAAATTGGGGGGGGGATAAAAAGAAATAAAATTTGTTATAGACATGTATCAACTACGCACAGTGAACATATTCATGATGTACTGCAAATGTGTAAAACAAATTAAATAAATAAAATAAAATAATGGGGGATCCCGCAATTCTAGTTCCTTCCAATACCTCCTTTCCCTGGAAAGCCTGAAGCAACTGTGTGTAGAAACTCCCTTTGTCCTTTTCTACTGATTGTGTCTCAGAAGAAGGTAAGGACACCTAAGTAGCTAAAACCCAGGGTTTCAACTCAGCCCAGGGCTCAGTGATAATGGTTTCAAAACAACTTTTCTCAGAATTCGAAGTTACATGCTGTGCTTTTATTTCTTGTTTGCTTTTAGCTCAGAAGGCACTTTCGTGTGGATATATCCCTCCAAGTAAGTGCACTGAATTCTTAGTTATCTACTGATGTCTTCCAAATCTTCTCTTACCCACTACACTTCTTCAGACATGAGCCAGTGATGGTTCTCAGAACAAAGCCGGAAGGGAGCGTGGAGGGGGGCAGGTTTCTGCCCATCTGGGGATCTGGACTGTATTCCTCTAGTCCCTCAGACTTGTCTTTATAGAGCCATGACTTGTGCTCTGCACTTATGTCTTAATCAAGGGTCTCTATAAGTGACACAGTTTATGGAACAGCCCTGTCTTGCTGATAAAAATGATTCTGGGAAGGTATTATCCACTATTCTGCTCTGTATGTGTTGTCTAATGAGCCGTAAAAGAAATTGCTTGGAGAATAAGAATCAGAAAAAATTTCAAGTTTCTTAAAGAACTAATGTGTATTATTAAAAAAAAAAAAAAAGAAAAGAAAAAGAAGCTGGGCATGGTGGTGCGTACCTGTAATCCCAGCACTTGGGAGTCTGAGTCAGGAGGATTGTTACAAGTCTGAGACCAGCCTGGGCTATAAAGTGAAGTCAAGGCCAGCCTGAGCTGCATAGTGAAACTCTGTCTGCAAAGACAGAGAGAGAGAGAGAGAGAGAGAGAGAGAGAAAAGAAAAGACAAGAAAAAGAAAGAGAAAGAGAAAGACAAAAAGAAAAAGAAAAAGAAAAAGAAAAAAAATGAAAGCCATGTAAACCTGAATTTTCCCCTTCTTTGTGCTGGCGGCCAGGAAGCTCAGAGCAAGCTATTGTTTTTGTTTGTTGTCATTCCACCTTCATAGCTAACGTAATTTCTCCCGTGCTGTTTTATCCTGGGGATGTTGGCACCTTGTTCAACTACCATAGTCTGATATCTCAGCTATAAAATAGAAATAAAGGTAAAATTTTTATTTGGGATGACTAAGTTGACATGAAAGTACCACTGACCCAGTCGATGCTTGTTTTCTGTTGCTGTGTTTTTTATTCTTCTTCTCCTTCTTTTTTTTTTTTTAACCAAGGATCAAACTCATGAACTTGCACTGGTGAGGCAGGCTTGTGCATGTGTGTGTTTTATTCTTGTGTTGTTTCTCTGCTTATTGCAATTATATCTTTGTATCATAAACTATCTCAAACCTTTCTGCAAGTAGAGATTCATGACATTAAGGTGTCTTAATATTATTATGCCTATTTGCAAATTACCTGCCACTCTCTCTGTCCAAATGAAGAGGGTTGTATACCCTTGCTTCTTCGTCTTCCTCCCTCAAAAAGTCCCTATCAATGTGGAAAATTTCTCAAGTGAGTAGCTGTGGTGACTTCTAATTATAATTTCCTAAACTTTTTGTTCAGCTGTTCTCAGATTCCTGAAACTGTCATAGTTGACCTTTGGACAATTAGAATTTTTTTTAGACTGACCTTTGGAGCAAACTGAATTCTCTTAGTTTTCCAAAGAGATAATTTTTCAAAATGACCATTGGTTTTTCATTAAGGTTTACAGCTTGTTACAGTAAAACACCTTTATGGTAGGTTTGTTATTATTATTAACTACACTTCTGAGACGAGAAAGTCCAAATTCAGGGAGTAAAAAACCTCTTATCACAGTCACATAGCTAGTAATTGGTCTGTTCAGGACATGGTCTATGTATTAATAGCACTCCCACCTTCATTTTCTCCCCTTCCCCTGTTGGGGGGGTCCCTGGATGAGCTGAGTGCTGGGGGCTGCTCAAGGAATAAGAGGCTGACCCTTAGGTCCGTCTTCCCCTTTTTGGCAATCAGGTTTCACTTCTGCCTGTTTCATGAATTGCCATCTTAAAATGAACTTCTTTTTTTTTTTTTTTTTTTTTTTTTGGTACTGGGGATCGAACTCATGACCTCGCGCTTGCCAGGCAGGCGCTTAAGCCACTGAGCTAAATCCCCAGCCCCAAAATGAACTTCTTAAGTAGTGATGCCTGCCATTAAGAAACAGGTTTGGAAACCCCCTTGTTTGAGGAGTGCCTCGTTTTCTAAAAATGTTCATATTCTTTTTCATTTCCTAGAAACCCAGAAGTTGATAACAACAGCAGCCAGAAGAGCTGGTCATTCCTGAGCTGGTTTAAGGATGGGTAAGGCGGTTGGAGGGTGATACGTGTTTGTCCACTCACTCTGAGCTGTCAGAGAATCCGGTTAAAATAGTTTCACATTTATGATCTCAGTCTCTCACCATTCTTGATTACTGAAGTCATATGAGAGAACTCTTATGGGTGGGGCTAGGACATTTAAAAGGAGGATTATTTTCCCTTCCCCTTCCAGTTAGCATAAAGGTGAGGCTTGGACTGAAATGTGAATTGCAGGAAAGACCGTATAAAAAGTCTACCCAATCCCTCAAATGATCTGAGAATTGCCGTGTCATTAAATTGCTGTCTTCAGTGAGCAATAAGAAAGGGGGTACTGCCCTTTTCATTCAGAGTATGTCCTACTGAATAAATGTATAGCATGGGAGCCTTTCTCCAGCCCTTGCCCCATGCTCATCCTCTGTGCCTCTCATTCCACAAGATGGTTCCCCGTCTTACTTGCCTTGCTTTCCCTTTGTGCTTAGGACCCACAATTATCAAGAGGAAGAAATCAACATAGAAGGGACAGGAAGAGAGCTTCAGCTATCAGACTGGTTTGATCCAACGTAAGAAAAGAAGCATTGCTGTATGTGCGGTAAATCCATAGCTCAGCAGGAGGTGGGGCGGCATAGACTGCTTCAATGCAGCAGAAAACATTCCTGATTAGAACAGGATAGTCTTCCTGATTAGGGGGAAAGGACCTTAGCATATATTAGACCTCTATCAATATGAACTTTGGAAAAGAAACTGAGATCTGAATACTTCGTACCAAAAATGAATCGAACAAAATGACAGCAGTTGGTCAGGGCAGCAGAAGAAACACAGATTATTGGGGCTGGAAGGGCTCTTACAGGCCACAGCGTGAGGTAATAAGCCATGAGATCTGGAGTAGGAGCAAGAAAATTTGCTCTCAAATTCAGATAATTCATCTGTAAAATGGGAATGAGGGTTCAAAAAGTCTTAGGAGGTAATGAATTCATTTATTAAGCAGTATACAAGTGTTTTCCAAAACTTATAATGTGTTAGCTCGTGTTTTCCAAATTACTGGTCACTACATGAACCATGAACTATTCATATGATCAAACAGTAGTTTATTGGGTCAAACTAGCTGTCTCAGTTACTTTCTACTAGCTGCTGAGACAAAATACCTGATGCCCAAAGTTGGGAAAGGAAAGGTTTATTTCTTATAGTTTTTGGAGGTTTTAGTCCTCTACTCAGTGGGCTCCAAGGCAGGGTGGCATGCCGGGGCTGCAGTTCATGGCGGCTGCAAACAGCAAGCGGAACCGGCAAAAGAGAGAGACACACCTTCTTCCTGCCATTACATCACATCCTGGCTCCACCCCATGGGAGGGTGTAGCACTGACACCACCAATCTAAGCACTAGACAATGAACCAATCACAAATGCACAATGCAAATACATGAGGCCTGGGGGCCACTGACATAAACCATGACAGTAGCCTTTCTAAAAAGTTGAAATAAAATATACTATCAAAGGGTATCACACAAAGTAAGGATAAGTATTGAGTGGAATTTTCATTTCTGTATATATGTGTAGGTGTGTATTTTGTTGTGCTATATAACATTTTTATTATGAGTTATGTGCTAAAAATTGCTAGGCATCACATTCAACACAGGAGACAGGAAAAATCAGTTAATACGGTTATATTTTTTAAAAATAATTTTATTTAAAGAGAAAAAAACAAAACAAAACAAAACAAAACAGAATAAAGGGTAGCAACAATACAGTATTCCAAGGAAAAAAGGAAAAGAACAACAAAAAAACTTAAAAAATTATTGCTTGACAAATTACATACTGACTTCTTGGAAATAGTTTATAAGTTTACAAAGTTAAAACATGTAAAGTAGACATTCAAACAGTGAGACTATTAACAGTTCTGCTCCACGATCTGACAAAAACAGCAATATGGTCATCCATCTTACCCATGCAAATATACATGCAATTATATCAAAAGGGTAGAATTAAACACAACAAAACAGAGCAAAGCGGATCACAAGAAAACAATGTAAAAATTTCAAAACTAGACAATCGGTGATGTTCACTCTCTATCATATTGACTCTAGTTTTCTTCCAAATAGTTGTCCATATTGTCACATACAGGGAATTCACATGAAACAACCTAGTATGGAATTGATCTGAGCAGGATGAGGAGGGCATTTCAAGTTCAAGACCAGACATTAGGGAAGCCAAGAAAGGCTGTCATAGTGTCTCTCATTCTTCTCAAAACAGCTGTCCATACCTTAATGTGTGTTGAACTTAAACAAGGCAAAGCAAGCTAAGATCACTTTGAACAAAAAGTGATAGTTTTGCTGGACTTCACATCATGACATTATGGAATCAGCACTGGATATTGTAGTGTCTCTTTTTCTTCAAAGTAGTTGTTCATTTCAACATGTGTTATATAGTTGGTTCTCGTAAACTGTTTATAAGCTCTACACATGCATGAGTCTCTACTTGTATATCTATCATTTCTGTAATACGGTTATATTTAAGAAGGCGTGTCACGGAGCTGAGGGTAGAGCTCATGGTAGAACATGTGCTTAGTATGCATGAGGGCCTGGATTCAATCACCAGCACAGGAAAAGGAGAAGGAAGGAAGGGAGGAAGATGAAGAATTGTTGTTTATTGTCTCATAAGGGCAGTAGCTGTGAAACTGGCATTTGCCAAGATTGGTAAGGAGGTATGATTACCTGATTCAAAGGATGTAGTTTGGGAACTAAGTAGATGCAAACTGTCCTGGTAGACTGTGATGCTTGCTAGATTGTTGTGTGGTGGTGTCACTGACCAGGAAAGGGGCTTGAGAGGGAAACACAGGTGTAGGGGTTGGAGGAGCTGACAAGCTCCATAAGCAATGTGCATGGATTCTGCTGCTTATGGTGCATCTGGAGAGTCCCAGGTTACCCATGAGCTTGGCAGAAAGAATGAGCTGGAATTGTGGGATGAGAAGTTGTCAGAGTGTGGCTGGCAGTGGAATCATCCTGTGGGCCTGGAGGAGGCCGTCCAGGGAGAGGCTATCTTAACATCAGCACCTAAGAAGCTGATGTGGAGGAAGAAAACTCTCAAAAGGAGCAGGAGCAGCTGTAGCAGTAGGAGGCGAGTCAGGAGAGTTGGGTGTAGTCCAATGTGATGGTTCTTGGGCTCTGGAAAGATTGAAAATATGCTGGCAAGTTTACTTACTGTTTTGAGGTCGGAGATCCCTGCCAGTTTTAAGGGTGAGAATTTTGACCTCCTGTGCGTCTTCCAAAGAGCTAAACAACAGGGTAGCCATGTATGCAGTGCTAAACCACTGCTGGAAGTATAGGAAGATGAAAGCACTGTTGCTTTGATAAGCCCCTTAGATGGAGAGGATGAGAATCCCAAGGGGCAGGCAGGCTAAGGGAGCCAGAGTTGGTCACCATGTGCCCTTTTAAGGAGGGTGGGGCAGTTACACTGCAGTACTGGTGTTTTGCTGAGCAGCACTTGGGAGGTGAGGCCAGGGCTGGATTATGAGAAACAGAGAGGAGAGGCAAATTGTGGAAACAAGCTGTCGTTCTCCAATCTCCCTCATGTGTGATTAGGCTTCACCTTCAAATGGAGGGCAAGCAGGTATCCGCATTAAAGCCTTCTTGGGGCACCCAGTTTACTTCTTGCATAAATGAGTGACTGGATGAAAGAAGAAATGCATTTTATATGGATGAATCCTTCTCTGTAAGCATCAGACATCTTCCAGGGTATTGTGCACCTATTTCCACATTGCGATCTCTCAGCTTCTCTATTTCCCTCTCTCCATCCCCGTCTCACCCTCCTTGAGGGCACTGTCTCCTTCCTGGCAGTCATCTGGTGTTAGAGTGTTAGAGTTTCAGAGTTGCTCTTTTTTTGTGAACCACTTTCCAACAAGCTCCCATCCGTTTGTGTGGCAGCAGTACCATCCAGGAGAGAGTGACTCCCACATTTGTGTCTTTAGCCTGATGTTTCCTCTGAGCCCAGACTTGTGCCTGCCTGCCTG